>OX465289.1:194858389-194950889 GCA_949987695.1 Merzomyia westermanni
AAAATAAAATAAAATAAAATAAAATAAAATAAAATAAAATAAAATAAAATAAGATGAAATAAAATAAAATAAAATAAAATAAAATAAAATAAAATAAAATAAAGCGAAATAAAATAAAATAAAATTAAATAAAATAAAATGAAATAAAATAATATAAAATAAAATAAAATAAAATAAAATAAAATAAACTAAAATAAAATAAGATGAAATAAAATAAAATAAAATAAAATAAAATAAAATAAAATAAAATAAAATAAAATAAAATAAAATAAAATAAAGCAAAATAAAGTAAAATAAAACTAAATAGTATAAAATGAAATAAAATAAAATAAAATAAAATAAAATAAAATAAAATAAAATAAAATAAAATAAAATAAAATGAAATAATATAAAATAAAATAAAATAAAATAAGATGAAATAAAATAAAATAAAATAAAATAAAATAAAGCGAAATAAAATAAAATAAAATTAAATAAAATAAAATGAAATGAAATAATATAAAATAAAATAAAATAAAATAAAATAAAATAAAATAAGATGAAATAAAATAAAATAAAATAAAATAAAGCGAAATAGAATAAAATAAAATAAAATAAAATAAAATGAAATAAAATAATATAAA
Organism: Merzomyia westermanni; assembly: GCA_949987695.1. Taxonomy (NCBI): domain Eukaryota; kingdom Metazoa; phylum Arthropoda; class Insecta; order Diptera; family Tephritidae; genus Merzomyia; species Merzomyia westermanni. Next base: position 194,859,013 of record OX465289.1, read on the forward strand.
ATAAAATAAAATAAAATAAAATAAAATAAAATAAAATAAAATAAAATAAAATAAAATAAAATAAAATAAAATAAAATAAAATAAAATAAAATAAAATAAAATAAAATAAAATAAAGCGAAATAAAATAAAATAAAATAAAATGAAATGAAATAATATAAAATAAAATAAAATAAAATAAAATAAGATGAAATAAAATAAAATAAAATTAAATAAAATAAAATGAAATAAAATAATATAAAATAAAATAAAGTAAAATAAAACTAAATAGTATAAAATGAAATAAAATAAAATAAAATAAAATAAAATAAAATAAAATAAAATAAAATAAAATAAAATAAAATAAAATGAAATAATATAAAAAAAAAGTAAAAAAAAAAATAAAATAAAATGAAATAATGTAAAATAAAATAAAATAAAATAAGATGAAATAAAATAAAATAAAATAAAATAAAGCGAAATAAAATAAAATAAAATTAAATAAAATAAAATGAAATGAAATAATATAAAATAAAATAAAATAAAATAAGATGAAATAAAATAAAATAAAATAAAATAAAATAAAATAAAATAAAATAAAATAAAATATAATAAAATAAAATAAAATAAAATAAAGCAAAATAAAGTAAAATAAAACTAAATAGTATAAAATGAAATAAAATAAAATAAAATAAAATGAAATAATATAAAAAAAAGTAAAAAAAAATAAAATAAAATGAAATAATATAAAATAAAATAAAATAAAATAAAATAAGATGAAATAAAATAAAATAAAATAAAGCGAAATAAAATAAAATAAAATAAAATAAAATAAAATGAAATGAAATAATATAAAAAAAAGTAAAAAAAAATAAAATAAATTAAAATAAAATAAAATAAAATAAAATAACATTTAATAAAATAAAATAAAATAAAATAAAATAAAATAAAATAAATTAGAGTGAAATAAAATGAAATAATATAAAATCAAATAGAATAAAAAATAAATAAAAAAATATAAAAAGATTAGATAAAAAAATAAAAAAATAAAATAAAGTAGAAAATGCTCTTTGCCCTGGGGGGTAGCACCCGCTGTGCTATTTGCCCACCACTGTAGCATACATCACGACTGTGATGATACAACCATATGTTTGACTTCTTTAATGCAAAACAAAACTTTTGTATCATGTTTGTGTGTGTTTTCCTCGTATGTGTGTGTTTGTAGTTGCCATTGTTTCGTATTCGCAGCAGTCAAGGCCTGTTTGTCGAGTTTCGTTGTTGCATGTTGCATGTTTCATATGGCATGCTTGGCTAGAATGGATGGCTATTTACATATCAACATGTTTCTCCTGCGCTGCATTACTAAAGTACGCTCTAAGTAAACACAACAATAAATGAGAGAAAAAGAATTTAGAGTGTAAGTAACTTTTTTTTAATACTCAGCTAAAGTACGGGATCATAAAAAGTTTATGTTTAAGTTTGTAAGCCATGGCATAAACGTGCTTTTACTTTACTTAAATATTTAAGTTAGAAGGTCATTTAACAATTAACAGAATGTGGATGTGTAGTACTCAGTGTGTACTTTATTGGTTGGTTTTATTACTTTTGCTAGGATGATATTATACATTGTTGTTGTACGTTTTGATAATTTGAATATTGCTTATCGTAGAGCAAATGGTGGGTAGCTGGACATCGAAAGGGAGTTTCACAATGTCCTGCTTGAAGCTATCGAAAGAGGGCTGCTGGGTAAAGACTTGAGGGCGCCTCTGGTTGAATTTACTCAATAACTATTGTGCGACAGAGCTATCGCAACGGAGTAGGTCCAGACCGTGATGCAGAGAATAGTGCAGGGTCATAGGCAGACTTTTTTTCGAAGGGGGTTATTTAAACTTTTTAAATTTTATTTGGCATTGAACATAATACTGAGACCAGGTGGAGCTTAAAAAACGGTTAAGTACTGGGCTAGAATAAGTATTCGTGGTATGAACTATAGACTTGAGAATTGTACAAGGCACTCAGCTAAGGCAGTCTAAAATTAGTAAACTTGAGGTAATCAAAACTGGTTGGTAAAGTTGAATAAGGGAGGGAGGTACTATGTTAGTTGCACGAGTTAAGCTATAAACTCAAGCTACCCATCTAAGGTGTATGCTTTCAGGGGTATGGTATAGTTGATTAATTATATAGTTGACTGAATTTTTGGGTTTTTGGGGGGGCTTACTATTAACTACGAAAGCCTTTATTGGCTATAGAAATCTATATTGGTAGATTTGAATATTTTCTTAGGATCCCATCACAATCCAGAAGCTCCCTTCGAGGGATCGGTTGGAGTTTGCTGGAAAATGAATTAAGGACAGAAAACGCTTCAGGATATGACTGATCTTTGGAAAGAACTTTAGGTGTGGTTCTGTTTTGATTACAATGACAAAGTCTTTTCAATTGGAGTTATATTTACAAATGTCTTACTTACGGCTTCCGGCGGCATAACTGAAGTTATGTGACGCCTGCAGTGCCCAACCGAGCTTGCTGAGAGGGTCTTCGAAAATACTAGCACTCCTTAAAAATTTGTTCACCAAGATATGTGGAAGATAAACTCTGTAGAGAAATGGAATTATATGGAGCCTAGGTAGGTTCCAAGGCAATAGACGGTCAGACTCATTAATTGCGATACATTTAAGATTAGTAAGTCTTCAGGCAAAGCGACTGCTTATAGTGGGATTTATTGGACTTGATACTTGAGAGGAACAGACGAGCAGCACTACTGAAACCTACTACTAAATAATATACGAAGAGCGTGAAACCAACTACAGGAAGTCGCTAGTATACCAAAGCACGACTATCAGAACTGCTATGTCTTTTTACGACGCCTGAGGCTCACCTACATAAGACGCAAAAATGCTCAATGTCAAAGACAGTTTTTACTGAGCCCACGTTATTAACATCCAACTACTTGAAGTCGCTGAAGAAGAAATACCAATCCTCTCTCCCAAACAACCTTCTCTTCCAACATGAATTTGCTCCAACCCTGCGGAAACTGCTAGTTCCCTTTGGACTTTAGTTAGAGGAATTGTTTGGCGATACTCAAAATGGTAGTGCGAAGCACTGTTAACAACAACAACGACAACAACAACAAGGACGTGTATTGGTTATCGTATGCTTTTTGGTCTTAACAAGCCTGCTGTAAGTTCTGCCTTTTCTGGTCTGAACAAAGAGGCGAATAAAGTGGGCCTGGACAAAATTAAGGTCCAAGGTGAAGTATTTGCTGTAATCAATTAATAAATCGGCTTACCTGCGCCTTGGTAGCTACGTGACTGCAGATAGATACAAATTTGAAATTATAAGGAATCTTGTCTACCCAAAATAATGTCAGTCAAGAAATTCAACGGAGAGTCACTCTTACCTACTAACCTCAACGAAAAAAGATCACGGCTCTATAAGTCGCACAAAATAACTGTCCTGATCATGGCTTGCAATCATAGACAGTGCCGAAAGAGAATAAGACGGCCCTTGCAGTATTCCGGATAAAGATTTATGGTTCTTCTCATGAGGCCAACGAAGAGTGTAGCGGGAAATTTAAGGATGAGCTAACTGTAAGAGATTTACGCAGATATGACCATAGTGCAGGGAATTAAAAAGCGCTCCATGCTCCATTGGCTGGGTAATGTAGTATACTAATGAACAAAGAGGCTCCTTCCTTCAACGTTTTCCTATCGAAACTAGAATTTGGCGGCAGAGGAAAGGGGGGTCTTTCACTGAGATAAAAAAACAGGTTTAGGATGACTTTGTCTCCCTTCGGATTTCCAATTGGAGTTATCGCTAAATATGGATGATTGGTAAGCTATGATAAGCAGCGACTTAAATCGCCTAGACCCCTATAAATAGGTATGATGATAGTGTGGACATTAAAGTTCACGAAGAACTCTTTGAAGTCAACCAATGAAAGAGTATGGTAATCTAATGACCCTTGCCAAGTACCTAAGTATTTTCTGAATAGAATTAAATAGAGGAGAGGGCAATCATGTATCTTTGTGTGTACCCCCTGCGGGTTAGGGGTTTAGAATATGCCCGAGGTAGGCATACCGGTCGCAAGAGGCGATTAATATGCACAAAGGTGATGACGTGCAACTCGATGGTTGATCTACGGATATGATGCCTCTCACCTCTCATTACCCATCTTATCCTTACGGAAGGAGGGGTGACATGGCCTAGGAGGTTTCACTGGTCATAAATCGCTACCACGACAGTCGGGCAGTACCGCAAGGGAGTACCGGAGCGTACCGGGTTCAAATCCGTCCAAGGACTGTTAATTTGACAACACTCCCCAAAACCTTCGGGGAGTGTTTTTGTCGTTACCCCAACAACAACAACATGTATCTTTGTGGGCTGATTATCTGACACACTCAAGGGAGTTTTGACCTGTTTTGTTTGATTTCTTTGTTTAAGTACCGACAAAAATATTCGCCGAATATTTTAAGTAGCTTGTAGAAATATCATTGTGAGCAGGATAAGACTGGGTCAAGATATTTTATCTGCACTCTTCCGGCAGAGACCAGACTCAGACAGATATATTGAGAATACTTGTCTAACATTCGTTTCACCCCAATGAGCTTTCAATTAACTTTAACCCTACTTTCCATCCCTCTAAATCCTTTTAAGGCCTTGAATGTAGCGGAATACACTTTAAATAAAAAATATTCTCATATCAATTAACTCTTACCAACTTCGTTTGAATATTTATAGCCTGCTTTGAGACGCATCAATCATTTGTCAAATGTGTCAAAAATGGCGTATCTATATTTGCATGCGACAAGAAAAATTCATAAACAAATACATATATGTATATAAGTTATAATGAAACGAATTTGGTATAACCTCAACAACTACGAAAGGGTGCTCAAGTTTTATAATTACATAAATATAATTTTTTTACAAAAGCTCAAAGGATTTACTCTTCATCAGGAAATGTGATATTTCTTTTTTGTTTTTGTTTCAAATAAATTTCGCTCTCATGTTGACATTTTGACATTTGGAATTTTCTCATTTTCACATTTTTGACATTTAGCGTCATTGCATTGAGCTCATTAGCATTATTGAATTGGTTGAAGTTAGCAAAAGTGCACTCTGTTGCGCGACCGGCCGCCATACTTGAGCTATTATCCCCACTGCATTATTTGAAAAATTGTTTGCACTAAATTGTGAATGAGCGCGCAACGGATTGACAACATTTGGTCGTTGAATTTCCTATTCGGCTTGCGGAAATCATTTCGGGTTAGAAAATTAAAATTGGAAATTTGTGCGACCACAACGCATTGCAGCTGCTGATGGCGCTAACGCGATCGAAAATGCATTTCTGTGGCAACATTAACATATTTGTAATATATTGACTTTGCTGTTGGTGGTGGTAAAGGTCAAAAGTGCATTAGAATGTTGTGCACCGGTGTAAAAAGTTTTTCTGCTAACTGTAATGCACCGAGCAAACATTTTTATACCCAGTAGTGCTACGCGCACAAGGTATATCAACTTTAATCGCCTAACGGTGGTATGTAACGGCATAAACGGATCGAGATAGATATTGACTTATGTACATATATATAAATGTTCCGAAGGAAAAGAGAAACTGATGTCATGTCCGTCCGTCCGTCTGTTAATACGATAACTTAAGTAAATTTTGAGATACCTTAATGAAATTTGGTATGCAGGTTCCTTGGCACTCATCTCGGAGCGCTATTAAAATGGGCGAAATTGGATTATAGCCACTCCCACTTTTTATATATAGAATAAATTCGAAAATACAAAAAAATTTGATTATGCAGCACATAATACACTTTTAAGGCTAAAATTTGGTGCGTACATTAATGTTAAGGCAGAAAATTAATTTTTCAAAAAATTTTTGAAAATGGGAGTGGCACCGCCCACTTTTGATTAAGTAAAATTTTTATGCCATAACTCCGGCAGAAATTGATTTATCGAAACGATATTTGGCGAAAATGTTGAATGTTTATAAAGGTAAATGTTTGTTGCAAAAATGGGCGTAATCTGTCAACGGCCACGCCTAGTTTTTTAACATAGTTCTGAAACATTTGTTTGAAAAATGTAAAACGCGATATTTCCTTAACCATGCAAGCTATATTAATAAGATATTGCACACATAATAAGCTTGCACACTCGACCGCAAAAAAAATTTTGTGAATACAAATTCTGCTAATTTCAAAGGCGATTGCAGCTGAGTCGATTTACGAATGTCCGTCTCTCCGTCCGTCTGTCTGTCAGTCTGTCTCCCCGCCTGTCTATTTGAACGCAAATTTTTTAAACACAAAATGTGCATGTATTGGTATTTAAAAATTTTTTTCAACAGAAAATGTTGCAAACTCTTTTCATCGTCGTGCACGAATTTTTATAAAACATTTAGATTTATAAGTGAAAAGCAAATATTATAAAAAAAAACAGAAAAAACTATGTTTTTTTTTCAACTGAAACATTTTCAAACTATTTTATCATCTTGTACGAATTTTTATAAAACATTTAACTTTATAAACAAAATGAAAATGTATAAAAAAATTTTGAAAAAACCATTTATGATTTGTTTTTTTTTCTCAACTTAAAATGTTTTAAACTCTTTTCATCGTCGAGTACGAATTTTTGTAAAACATTTAACTTTATAAGTGAAATGCAAATGTTTACCAAAAAATCAGAAAAAAAGCTATTTGTAAATCTTTCTTTTACTTTTTTCCAAAATGTTTAAAGAATTTTGCATTAGAAAGGCTAAAAAAACAGCAATTTCTTTCAAAATTTTAAGTAGGCTTACATTCCATTATATAACGATTACTTTCAACCATTTTGTAAACGAGAAATAAGCGGTATCGGTAATTTCCTTAAAATTGTATTCTTCGTTTAGTTTGCTGGTTGGGCTACTTCATTGCCTTCATATGTTTTTATGTATTCAAATAAATATATACTCGTGAATCTATTACATTCTATTCCAGCGCCAGCTGTGCGCATGACTTAACCGCCGGTTGGTCATTTTAATTGCTTTTGATTTGTCTCTTCATCACATGTCACTTCAAGTGCGCTTCAGCTAAAATATTGTGGAGCAGGTTTCCAAACTGGTTTGTTATATTTACTCTTAAATGGTTATTGAAAACATATCAAGTATAATTTATACCTAACTCTGAATTATGATAATCAAGTTGTGCTCATTAGCATGCAACATGAATCGTGCTTCAGCTTGATATGATTTACTTGTTGGCTATTTAAAATTTTTGTTTACACCTGACTCATATGGTTATTATGTAAAATATACTGGGTTAACCAAAAGGTCAAATAAATAAGTATATTGTAGCAATTCCCGGAATCGAAACCGGAATTGGAATTAATAGATTTGAAATTCGAAAAAAAAGTTTAACCTAGAGCAAAGCCGAAACTATAACCGAAACTAAGATCGGAACATGAGTCGCAACTGAGACCAAAACCTGAACTGAATTTCGAATAGCAAGTGGAACTGCAATTGAAAACGATATCGTAACAGAAAGTAAAAGCGACCTGGAACGAAGCCTAGTACAGCAACTGGAACCAAAATCGGCACTGAAATCCGAACCTAAATCGGATCTGCAATCGGAAATAATATTAGGATCGACATCGAAACTGGAACCGAGCCTTGGAGTCTAAACCGGAAATGGCATCAGAACCCTTAGGTTAACTGAAATCGGGACCAAAATTTTAACCGAAAGTGGAATTGGAACTGAATACGGAAGAAAATCTAGAATCGAAATAAGAACTTAAACCGGGAGCGAGTCCGGAAGCGATACCTTGATTGAAAACTAAACCCAGAAGTGGCTCAAACCGGAACTCATACAGACCCGTGAACTGGAACCGGGTTTGGACCCGAAGAAAAAAACGTAAGTGGGCCCTAAACAGTAAGCGGAAGTAAAGCTAACTTGAAACCAGAAGCGAGCTGTAACCGACACCTAGACTGAAACTCAAACCAAAACTGAAGCTGTAAACGACACCAAAAATAGTCCCGAGCCAATAACATAACTAAAAATAAAACGGAAATGGGAATTGATTACTGGAGCTTTACCGCTGACTAAATTGAAATCGAAATCGAACTCTGCATAGAAGCCAAAACCGGAATCAATTTGTAAGTCGGAAACTTTATTTAAGATGTATTTTAAATAAATACGAGTAGTATATTGAGAGCGAAACTGAAACCAGAGCCGCGATCGAAACTGCAACACAATTGAAATCTTAACCAAAAATTAATCTGGAAGCAAAACCAAAACCAAAACACGAACCGGATGCGGAGCCAAAAGTGAAACGAGAATTGGAACCAAGTTCGTAATCGAAACCGGTTCTAAGCCGAAAACGAAATAGAAGCAGGAAATTAAATATTAAATTTTTTTCACTTGACCTTAACCAAGTTAAAAAGCTGTCTAAATGTTTGAATTTTGAAACTAAAAACATTTGGATTTTTTTCCTATTTTGAGGTTCTGTAAAATTTTTAGGAATTTTAATACCTTAAAAGTTCATATTTTGGAATTTTTCTGTTCAAGTTGAAAAGCTCCTTAAACCTTTAAGTTAAGAATTTCTTCTTTTTAGAAAATAAAAAAAAATATTTTTTTTTCAAAAGCTCCTTAAGTCTTTGAATTAAGAATTAGTTCTTTTTAGAAAAAAAAAAAAAAATATTTTTTTCAAATTTTGAAAAAGTCTAACGCAACAAGTTTTATATTTTGAATATTTTTTTTTTTACTAATATCCATATTCATAAAAAAGAAATTAAAAATTTGTATGGAAATGTCATTTTAAAAAGCTTTATAAGCCAATTTTATTATTTATTAAAGTGTTAAAGTATATTTTTTTTAAGTTTTCAGTTAAAATGAGCTATACAAATTTGTTATTTGAGTGCGCTGAAAAAAAGTCTGAACCTTCAACTTTTGGCAGGGGGAATTTTGAGCAACATTTACAAAACATTTACAATATCAAATATTATGTAAGTATCGAAATAACAATGGTTGCAAAAGAATTATTTCTGTAAGCTCATTTAAGCTTGATTTGTAAGGCATTTACCAAATTGTTTGTTGTGTTCTCAAATATCGTTTTGTATGTATCGATATTTATTGTCATGGCCGATTTTTTAATAGCTACATATAATAAAATTGTAACCGTTTGATGTCTGTACATTGCAGATATTCAAGAAAAATTGATAGGAGAGATCACTATTGAGCCAATAGAATCCAAAGCAGCAGTTTTTAGAACTTTTGTCTGCCTGTCTGTATCTTTGAGCGCGCATCACCCGAAAATTGCTAAAGAGAATTGAATGCAACTTTCACCGCTATATTACTAGACGTCTAATTTAAAATTTAAAAGATCTTTTATTTCCATAACTTGACCGGTTTCGAAGTGAAAATCAGTAAGATTGTCTAATACATGGTATAGCCCCTATACACTCGATTGTATATATTTTTCAATTAAAGAGGTAAAGGGTCCCATTTTACATAGTTTGTGCTGACTTATTTATTTATGTTTTTAGCTTAGCTTCATTAAACTTTGTACCAATTTGGCAACTCTTGCGAATTTCCTAAATCAACTTCTTTCTCTCATGTCTTGGCATATATTTTGCATATATCCTTTCAAACCTTTCAAAATAGAAGATTTGGTTTTATTTTTTTGTGGCCTTACAACTTTGGTTTAAAAACAAATAAAGTTTACAGTCAAATTTCAGAGTGTGTCCCAACATGTCATCTAATAAATTTTATAACTTTATATTTAATGCACACAATTTAAACTTTCACCTTAACACAAACACTTACCACATAGAGTAAACACTCCCACTCACATTCATAGCTCAAGAAGAATTTGTTTTCAGCACAACTTTTGTTCATGCTTCCCATTCCATCTTGCTTGATGTAGTTCATTCACAAATGCATCCGTTATGTCCAAATAATGTCAAAGGAAATGACTTTGCACTCGAAAATTTTCGCAAAAAAATAACAACAAAAACAAAAAAGAAATAATAATACAAACGAAATAAGAATTACACAAACAAAACTGCATTAAGACGCTATATAATAACTAACAGACACATGCGATATCTACATATATGTAGTGATATCTAGTTTGACACACACACACACATACCCAACACACTCAGGCGCATACAGTTATTCAATTCACGCTTGCGAAAATAACTCCACGCTGCTGAATCACTCACCTGTGTCGTTTTGTGTATTTTCAACAAATCATCACTTGCGAGCGTTAAAAGTTGTGCGAGTGTGTGTGTGTATACCTTTTTTTTTATTTGGTTTGTCTGTGTTGGTGTGTAAGTGCTTTGTGGGTGAGTGTATATAACGTTGGATGTGGTTTGTTTTCCTTACTGCAATGCTTTCATCAATGACATGACATCAACACAAAAATTCAAACTGTCAACCGAGCGCAGGTTCTCAATTAAGATAAGAATAGCAACAACAAACAACAACAATATCAAATGAAACAGAAAAAATTTATGAAAAAAAGTTAAAAAACCAAAAACTCACATCCGCTGACACGCCTATTTGTTACGAGTTATTTGCATGTCACTAGATTTTGACAGAAGGAACTCCCCTACGGTATTTTGGTATTTTACTCATGCATTTACAGATGCTGAAACAGAAACAAACGTACATATGTGACACATAAGAGGCATTCCATTTCACATGGCCTGAAGCTTGTAATGGACCACTTTTGATTTGTGTTAGTTTTTAGTTGCAAGTTTTCTTACTTCTGCCTGCTCAAAGTAAAGAATTTAAGAAAATTTTGCAAGGACCGAAATTTCGAACTCTATTTTATATAAAAAATATATTTTTTTGAGTCAAGTCCAAGAAACAGTAAATATTGGACATTTTTTCTTAAACTAGTTTTTTAAAATTTTTTGTTTCTCAAAGAATTTGTTAAATGGAAATAATTTTGACATTTTGCTCCTTCTAAAAATTGTGAAATTTTTTTGAAAAATTTAATATTTTGATTTTTTTTACGTACCTCTAACTTATCTAGAAAGTTCCCCAAATGTTTGAGTTTGAATATTCTCTTTCAAAAAATTTGTATATTCTTTTCCTCAAAAAAATTCATATATTCACATTTTTTTTGTTTCTATCTTTAAAAAATTAGTAAAAGTTTTTTTTTTGTTTTTTAATTTAGCGAAATTTCAATATTTTTTGTTCTACTGACATCTATTCTTATTCTTTTTAACATTTCGAAATTTTTTAAAAAAGTTATGAGTAAAGTTAAATCCAAAAATAATAAAAATTTTGCACATATTTTAGTTAATTATTTTATTTTTCAATTGTCTCTTTGAGAAAGTTTTTTTTTAAAGTTTTGTGATATTTAAAAAAGGGAATTTTTTTGTTCTACTGTTTTCTTTCAGGGACCTTTAGCCAGCTCCTTAAATCTCTTGATTCCGAAATTTTGTCTTTCAAAAAATTGTGAATTTTTTTTTAAGTTTTGAGAAAATTTAAATACAAAACATGTTATGTTTTGAAATTTTTTTTTGAGTGGTCTCTATTTAAGCAAAAAAGCTCCGTAAATATTCGAATATTCGAAGAAGAGTTTCTTTCAAAGACTTTTTTTTAAAAAAATTAAAGAAAGGATTCTTGGTTTTTTGTTTCAGTGACCTCTAAGTAAGCTCCGCAAATCATTTAATTTAGAATTTATTTCTATAAGAAAGTTTTTGATTTTTTTTCAATTTTAAGAAATGTTAATGCCGGAAGTTTAATATTGGAAACTATTTTTTTGTTCACAGATCTTTGTTTAAACTGAAAATCTCCTTAATTGAATACTTTTTTAATACTAATACATATTTTCTTTAAAAAAATGAAAAATTTTTATTAAAAAAAATTTTAAGAATTTCAACCAAAAAACCGTTATCTTTTTACTGGATTTTCTTCATTTAAGTATAGAAGTTCTTTAAATTTGAAAGTTTTCAATATTTTCTTTCAAAAAAATTATTTTTTTTAAGCTTTTTTGATAAATTTGAATCCTAAAAATTTAATGTTTGGACATTTTTTCAGGCTACCTATAACTAAAATGAGTTTCAGTGTTGAATTATTTTCTTTTAAAAATTTTGAAATTTTTTTCTTTCAAAAATTATGGAAAAGTTTGGAGTATTTTAAATACATAAAAATGTGTATTTTTTCCAGTTAAAAGCCCCACACAATTTTTAGGTTTTTCTTTCAAATATTTTTTTTTTTAAATAAAGATTTTTATTTTTTTGTTTGAATTGAAATTTTTGAATTCTAAACATTTATGTATTGCATGTTATTTCGGTGACACCTAACTGGGCATAAAAACTGCCTAAAACTAAATTAAAAATTTTTCTCTACATGTTTTTTTAAAAAAATTTTAAAGAAGAAGAAAAGCTATCACCAACATTTTCACATTGTTAAAATAAACAATTCGAGAAGCTATGTTGACAAAAGCATATAACCAAAATGCAAAGCCGACCCATTGAATTTTTTAAGAATAACATTTTTGGGAAGGGCCTTATCTTATATATAAATAGACAAGATGAATGCAATGTAGAACCGTTTTCTGCTAAACTATAATTCTAAGGTATCCAAATTATATATGTATAGATAGGAAATTTTGAGGTGTACTTTTATCCGTAAATAAAAAAAAACTTAAAAATCATTTTAATATAAAAAATTTAACATAAAAGTCACACTACTACACATTTACTTATTCACACTATAGACACGCTGTGTGTGTATGCACTTGCTTTTTGTGTACTATGCTGAATCGTCAGCATGGCCGAGAAGTTGCTTTGTAGGAAAAAATTAAGAGCCGTAGTAGTGTGAGTAGACTTGCTATGCATGTTTTTGTGTTATTCGTGTGGTCGGCTCTCACTGTGAGTGCGAAGAGTTGGTAGTGGACCAATGAAAAATAAATATTCGCACTATAGATACTCTGTTGTGTCATGCATTTTTGCTTTAGGTGTTGTTATTGTATTGATTACTGGCTACGATGCCCAGTGTCAGCTGCTCTCCTGAGAGCACGAAAAGTTGCTTTGTTGGATACATTAAACAAGCAATGTAAAATATGAGCAAATATGTAAAATTCATTGCTGGTACCTACAAACAGGGTTTACAAAAATAAAATAAATGATTACTCATAAAGAGTATTAAACACCGAAGAAAATTAAAGGAAAATAGAGGAAAGGAAAAGAATTGAAAAGAAGGAAAATTAAAGGAGAGAAAGGAAAGAAAAGGAAAAGTAAAGGAAAGGAAAGGAAGGAAAGGGAAGGGAATGGAAAAGATAGGAAAGGAAGGAAAATTAAAGGAAAGAAAGGAATGGTAAGGAAATGAAAGGAAGGGAAGGGAAAGGGAATTAAAGGAAAGGTAAGAAAACGAAAGGGAAAGAAAGAAAATAAAAGGAAGGGAAGGGAAAGGAAAAGAAGTTTGAGGAAAGTAAAAAATAAAATAAGAGAGTAAAAAAAGAAATCAAGGAAAATAAAAATATGTTAGAGGAAAGGAACGACATAGAAAGGAAGAAAAAAAGGCGGATAAAACATACCTACAACAAAAAAATAAAATAAAATAAAGTTTATTGGTTGAATTTCAACCACTGGGCGAACTCTAGTATTTAAAGATTGGTATCCGGCAATGCAATGGTTAAGAAAGGATTTAGTTTTTCTCAGTAGGTTTCGAGTGATGCGCGTACAAACATACACACTTACAGGTAGAAATTCTAATTTACACACACAGAGATGATTAAATGTCTGTCCATGCCAAGAGCTCTAACCGTTCAATTGGTCAATTCGACATAAAACTACCCATCATAAATCTTATTTGGTGTTGTTTTTGAAGCATTTCCGGTTGCTCCGGACTGGGGTTCACCTTAACTCTTTAACCTTTGCTTCATCAGTGTGGTGTTTTGCAAAGTGTCTTTTTTGTTTGGTTTTTTTAGTTTAGTTTTGTACGAGTTTTTTTTCTCTTTGCTGAGTTCATGTACTACTACTTCTTGCTTTCCGTTTTTGCTGACATTAATTTCCTTCTCTATTTTTGTTTTGCTCCATATCTGACCGGGGAAATAATAATTTTCAGATTTATCTGAAATGCAAAATTGGTCAACACGATGAAACCTCATTCTTGGCTATTTAGTGGGAAAGTGTTAGTCTTACATATTACATCTCTGTGGCTCCAGTATAACAAGGGACAAACTTAGAGATGCCGTACCGACTATTTGCTAAAATAAAATAAAACAAAATAAAATAAAATAAAGTAAAGTCAAATAAAATAAAATAAAATAAAATCAAATAAAATAAAATAAAATAAAATAAAATAAAATAAAATAAAATCAAATAAAATAAAATAAAATAAAATAAAATAAAATAATATAAAATAAAATAAAATAAAACAAAATAAAATAAAACCAATTGAACAAAATTAAATTAAAGCAAAAAAAAATTTATTAAATTAAATAAAATAAAATAAAATAAAATAAGAAAAAATAAAATCAAATAAAATAAAACAATAACTTAAAAAAATAAAATAAAATCAGATAAAAAAAAATAAAATAAATAAAATAAAATAAAATAAAATAAAATAAAATAAAATAAAATAAAATAAAATAAAATAAAATGAAATAAAATAAAATAAAATAAAATGAAATAAAATAAAATAAACTAAAATAAAACAAAATGAAATAAAATAAAATAAAATGAAATGAAATAAAATAAAATAAAACTAAAATAAAAATTAAAGAAAAAAAAAATGAAATAAAATAAAATAATAATATATAAAATGAAATAAAATAAAACAAAATAATATAAAATAAAATTGTTAACGTTTCGGAAGAGATGTGGACCGAGACACTCGTCTAGTTATTCCTAAATCCGAGTAATTAAGCATGTATGGACTGGATGATTTCAATGTTGTTAAATATATATGGTCTGAATGCATTATCATATTTTAAAGGAATGAATAACTAGGGTGCTATTTCATAATACACTTCTCCCAACTCTATTTCAGTCACTTTCTATTTTTTGCTAAACTTGGCACCTCACCAATTAAGATCAAATTCGTTTCTAATTTGTGATACTCTAACACATAGTTTGCACAATTTTCAACCATTCGTCTGTCCGTTCAGTACCCACTGCATTTGGCACTCAGCACTTGTTGGCATATTTGCATAGTACTTTAATGGCAATTTTTTTCTCCATCAGCTCCCTCTTTGGTGTTGGATGTATGTACCACATGTAGCATATTTTTTGCAACTTTTATTGTTTTGCCTGGTGTCGAGGTAGTGATTTGTGTTGGTCACTCAGGCGGTCAGTCAGTTGACATGTTAAATTTTTATTTTATTGTTGTCATCTGTGGAGCTGTTGCTTAGTGCTACTATATTTTGAGTGCTTCTGCTTCGCTTTTTTTGTTTGTTTTGCCATATGTTGCTACTATAGTCTCTTCAATGCTTTTGTAGGTCCCAGTGTGCTCTTTTTTGCAATGCCATTCATTAAAATTGTCATCTCTGTGCTCCACAAGACCTTCATTGAATTTGATTTTATAAATTCTTCATTTCGTTTGTTGCTATTGTTTTTAGTGTTTGTGTTTTCTGCACTTACCCTGTAATCTTCTACTTGCGCTCTCACCCGGTATTGTTTTGTATTTCTTGCCATTTGCATTCTCTATATATCAACTGTATATATTACTATGTTCTTATATTTTGTTTTTGCGAAATTTGTATGCAATTCTTGCACATTATCACTCTTCGTTTGGGCGTTAAATTTAATTGTCGCTCTCTTCGTTTTGTCTCATTTGCCGTCTGATGTGACAAGGTGTATTTGACAGTTGAGAAATTTATGATCCCTCAGCTGTTGTTTTGTATGGCGTATGTTGTGAAATTGGTATGACAGTGATTAGTGTTGGTAATACTTTTGGATTTAGGTGAGATTTGAATAATTCATAACAAGTTTTTCTTACAAAATTTATATGTTCTTGAATTTTTAGTGGGAGGGACAAGCAGATGAGAGTTTTTAACGGAAAGTAGAATCTAGATTGATCCCAGTGCTTCACCCTTTCCTAAGGGTAGTGATGTGCGGAGATTTTAAGTTCCTACTATTTCCAAGTGGCCAATAGGGTCAAGATATCTGTGCGATAGATCCTGTGAAACACATATCATAATATGATTTGAGACAATCAGAGGCGATAATCTAAGGACGAAATCAAATTTTGAATTAAATAGCTAGAAGTTATTGTCTCGACTGCGTCCGAAAATACCGATATTCTTAGACCTATCAGACAATAAAAGGTGCTCGACCCCAATCCAGTATGTTATAAACTCTGTTGCTTCTCGTTAAGAAAATCTTCCCGAAGTAATCTTGCGATTAGAGGGCGAAGTTTGTGTTTCAACCCAAAGCACCGAATAGGCACTTTTGTGAATTCCTTTAGGCTGATTAGTTTAAACTTCCTTGTGTTGAAGGCAAGGTCTAAGAAAATAGACGATGAGCAGGATCATCTTGTTTCCTCTGTGCAAGATATTTCATCTTTTATTTTGTTGTTGTAACAGCACTTTGTCCTACTAAATTGGCACGTTTGGTTGGCTAAGAGTCATTCCTATTTAAACTTTCATCTTTCTTTTGTTTGCACCGTTATCTACATTTATTTTTTCATAATTACTTTTTCGCCTCTTCAAAAATCACCTTCCAAGTTTCATAGTAAATTTTTCATCGTGAGGGTTCCCATTATATATTTTCTTTTATGATGCGTCTTTTATTTCCCACCATTTATCTTTTACCTTTAATTTTTCATATTCCTTTCTTCATCTTTTCACATAAATCATTTGTCGCTTATTAACCGCCATTCCTCATTCCTCATTCATTATTAAGATATAAGCTGATCTTGAACTTTTGTTCTTTAACTTTCGTATAACATCTTTTTTTTTCAATATTCTACATAAGTTAGCATTGAAGTTTCATTCTCCATTTTTAATTCCTCACCTTTTATTTTTCATCAAACATCTTTTATCTCTCACCTTTGGTTTTTGATCCTACACTTTTCCCTTTCCATGCTTCATCTTTAAAATTTCTTCCATCATATTTAATTCATCATTTTTTATATTCAATCTTTCATCAATAATCATTCGTTATTCATCATTCATCAATAATTTATTTTTCCATTATTTATATTTTGATTTTTCTCTTTCCTGTTTCGGCTTTCATTATAATACATCCTTGATTTTTGTCTCTCAAATTTTGATCATTCGCCAACACCATTCAGCTTCCGTCCTTAAATTTTCCAATTTACCTTTTTTATAATTCATCACTTGCCTTTCCTTATTTGTCATTCATTCTTCATGTCTCGTCTTATATCATTGAATTCATAACTATCCGTTAATTATAATCTTAAATACGTTAAAACCTTGTCACATTTTGTTCTATTTTTTATTATTTGCCATGCATCATTCGTCTTTCGTTGTTGAGTTTTTTGATTTCAACTATCACACTTTCTCTTTTATAATTCATCATTCATCTTAAATTTTCTATCATTCAATTTTCATCTTTCATCACATTTAGCTCATTATTCATCTATAATTTTCATACTTTGTACTTCATATTTAGTCTTTCATTATTCTTCTTTCCATCTTTGATACCTCATTTTCAATTTCTGGTTATTTATCTGTCATTCATATTTCATATAAAATTCTTTATTATTATTAATTTTACATATTTTCATTAGAATTTCGTTTTTCATTTCATCATTCATATTTATTTTTTTATCCATCATGCTTAAGATTTGATGGTATACATTTTTTTCATTCACAACTATACGTTAATCTTAAATTTTTCATCGTTCATGTCTCATCTCACTTTCATTTATCTTTTCTAAATTAACTTTGATTCAAATTAATTTTTCATCATTGATCAATCGTCCTTCACCTCTCATCCTCAATTAACAGCAAATCTATCCATAAATCTATTCGTATAATTTTTCCCCCTTATTTCCTATTTTATTCGCATACAAAATGGGCAAACAATTGATGACTAGTATGGGTAATGCTATCGAAATAGACGGTAATCTGCTTTTGTTTTATGCCTTTTAACCACATATTACAACTTTTTTCGTTTTCACATTTAATCCCCTTAACAAGGATCGACAGCAGAATTTCGAGCTCGTTTGCAACCGCTAAACGATGCTGTCAAACCGGCGAACAATCATGTGGAGAGTAGGAGTCTGCACGCTGTTCCCAACATTCAGTCCTAAGAGGGTCGTACAAATTTATTTAATCGATGCTTCAACTAAGAATTATTCTTATACTTTGACGTTTTTATTTTAGGACAGAAGAGGGTAACATTAACAAAAATTGGCCGCAATGCACAATCGTGCCATGTAATACAATTTGCATGACAGCATATACATATATATCGATGTACATATGTTAGTGGTTATATAAATATTCATAATAAAAAGTATGAGTGCTTAGAAAAAGTTTTTCAACAAATATGTAGAGCAAATAGGGGAAATCATGTGTGCTGCGAGCACATACAAATTTAACTGCTCGAACATTTGACCTTTCGTTGAACAACTACTACTTGGAGATGGTAGGGAGCAGCAACTCATACATAGATACTACATGCATTATTGATATAAGTTAGAGCCTTCGGGAGGTTGAACAACACAAGTATAGAATTTTGCACTGCTCGAAGTGTAGGGTTAACAAAAAAAAAAAAAAAAAAAAATTCTTGCAAAGTTTTCGCAATGCAACATAAATGGGACATGAGTATGGAAAAATAATTTTTTGTATAGCATTTAATTGAAGGCAAAAAGCACTCATCAAGTCCCAATGGCATTGAACTGTAAATGGGGGTTAGACAAATCTATTGAGTAGAGGAGGATAGATATAGCAGTGTTTTCTCTCTTTACATATAAGTTGGTATCATGCTTCGATTTTTAATGAAGATTTAGTTAATATTGTCCAGCTTTGCTTCCGAGAACAAAGATAATTCGTTAAATGAGGGTCTACATAGGCTATTCGTAGTATAAGGAAGAAGGAAAGGAGAATAAGAAGAGGGGAAATAATAAACAATATAAGAAAATGTAAGCGATATTAAAGAGGAGAAGAAGCATGGAAAGAGCGAATAACAAAACTTTTTTACAATTAATTTTAGTTAGTGCTCTAACGACTCTCTAGGGGGAAGCAAGCACTTACATATGGAGAGTTCAGACAAATTTCGAAGTAAAACATATTGCTCATTATATTTTTGACTATGAGGAAGAACTTTTTTGGTCTGAAGAGGGAAAGAGAAAGATGTAATAAATTAAACAGAGAAGAGACATGGAGGTAGTAAGAAAGTAAGCCGTAAAAAGTGAGGTTCAGAGAGATGTGGTTGTAGAACTTGGTACAACTCAATAAAAGCCTGAATCCTTGTGGTTGTTGTTGTTTTTCTTTGCAAAATTTCCCGAATATTTACGAGTGTGTTGCCCGCCCTTGTAAACAGTGCTTGGCCGGATATGGATTTGGCACGGTCCACTACTCAAACCTTTCGCTAATACGCCAATTGCAGCGATTTCTTTGACACCGTCAACCTTCAGGTTGTGGAATTTAGTCGCTTCTAACTAGGGGATTACCTTATCGTGGGTATATTGAAAATGTTCCAACTCACCGAAGGCAGTTATTCTACAAGATATGCTGGTATATAAAAGGGTTGTTTGCAGGAGGAAATATACCGAGGAAAACAGAGAAGGGATGAGCCTATAGTTTAGTTTTTAAAGTAAGTGCGGAGGAAAAGAAACCCACAATCTAAGAAAAAGTGAGAGAAAGAAACAGTTTTGTCAAAGTACAAAAAAGGAAAAAATAAGTGGATATTAAGTTAGAGAAATGGGAAGAGGAAGTCTGATAAGACAAAGAGAATGGCGATAACAAGAAAAACTAGACCGAGAAAATAGACATACAGAGAGACTGACAAAAAGAGAGACAAAGAGATAAATAGAAAGTAAAAGCTGTAGGGAGATAAAAAAAGCTGAGAAGAGAATGATATGGAAAATAGATAGATAAGTGGACAGTGGGGGAGAGAGATAGAAAGCAATATCTTTATGTAAGTATAATTCTACTAATCACTAAACTGTGTTGACTTGCATTGAAAATCTGCTATTGGTAACGAAATCTTTATTTACTAAAACAAAAAATCAAAGTATTTTTTTACTAATGAATGGAAAACGATGACTTTAGTTTGTATCTTTTTAATAAAGATAACTTATATCCCCTGGAAACTGTGACTTTTTTTTATAAACTTTGTGAACATAAAATGGTATATTAACTTGGTCTGATGTTTGTAAGTATGGAAAGAGAAAGAGTCGAAGACAGCGATAGTCTTACTTGTTTTTAGAATTAGACCACTTATAAACTGCTTAGTTTTAAACTAGTTCTAATATACAAGATGAGCTCTAGTTCAAAAGTAGCGAGTTTCCTTGCAGGGTTAAGACTAATTAAATTTTTTTTCAGTCACGTTTTCATCTCAACTTCACCACACTTAACGGCTTCTATTGCTGCTATCATTAACTTAATTGTCACTGCTTTATTAGCGGATGTAATTTGAAATTTTTGATTTCCGAACGTGTTTCCGTTTGAGAAAATCATTCCGTAAAAAGGTGTTTCTGTAGAGATTTCATTTAGAAAATACTATGACATGACAAACTAGGTAATAATAGGCGTAAAGTTAGTTGAATACTAAACAATTTTATATTGCTTACCAAGAGAGTTTTTTTTGCAAATTTTTAAAATCTACGTTTTATGTTTCATCTTTCGTCTCGTATCTGCCATATTATTTGCTCTCAACAAATCACCCTTTTATGCCATGACTCATCCTTTGATTTCTATTTCCCTTCAACTTGCAGCTAATAATTACATATCGCTTGAAATATCTCTCATGGGTCGTTTAGTCGTATTATGCAATATGGAAATATCATTTTGCGGTCATAACTTGAATTACCAGTTGGCGGTTAGTACGTTGAATGGTAATAAATACAATGTACGTTGAGGGAAAGTAGTTTAACCCAATAAGTTAATTTTACATTTATTGATTTGCTGATGTCACCCACGCGACTTTGTATTGGGGGCGAGTATAATCAGGGAAAGAGGCAAATAGTTGTTTTCGAAATATTAATTCAAAAAGTCATATGAAAAGGATTGAACATTTTGTAATTGAATGTAGTAATGTAACATTTTTCATAAAAGTGAAATCTCAACTAATTTTTTTGACTTAAATAATAAAAGTCAAATTTTAATTAAGATTTTTGACTTAAATAATAAAAGTAAAATTTTTATAAATAATTCGAAAGTTAGATCTGAACTAATATTTAGATTTAAATAAGAAAAATGAAATCTTAACTAACTTTATTGATTTGAATAATAAATCTAAAATCTCAATTATTTATTTGACTTAAATAATAAAAGTCAAACTTTAACTAGTTTTTCCACCTGAATAATAATAGTCAAATTCGAATAATTTGTTTGACTTAAGTAACAAAAGTCAAATTTTAATTAAGATTTTTGACTTAAATAATAAAACCCAAGTCGTAACTAATATTTTTGACTTAAATAAAAAAGTCAAACTCAACGAATATTTTTGAATGAAATTAAAGCAAACTTTTACCTAATATTTTTATTTAAAGAATGAAAGTAAAATTCTAACTAAAATTTTGCTATTTAAAGAATAAAAGTCAAATATTACTTAACACTTTTTATTTGAAGAATAAAGCAGAAAATTTAACAAAAATTTATTTTAATAAACTTGTATATAAAATTTTTTACTTTTCTAAACCGTCACAGTCTCTGTTAGTATTTGCGCTTGCCTGATTACAAGTTAAGCCACATTGACATAACATTGTATTTGAGAATTTTAATTGCTCCTCAGTCGACGATGAAGGTTTTCAGTTTGCGCTCACGGTAATTTTGCGATTGTTGATTAACAAATGTAATTGCTTTAAACGATTATGAAAGTTGATAATGATAGAAAGACAGAATTGAAGTAGTGAGGAGATATGAGATGATATTCCACATATATCTCTCTATATTTAAAGGTGATTGATAAACTGAAAGTAAATATATATTAAAAAGGAAAAAACACATAAAAATCCGGAAATGCTAACTAAAGACGGAAAGTGTAAGTATCATTGGTGAAGCATTGATATTTCTGCATGCAATGTAGAAAGGTAGAGTCCACCCAGACTTGTTACATAATAATTACTAATCCTAATGATTACCGGTTTAATTAATTACTTTTTTGAGAATCTGTGTAAGGTGTAACAAGATTAATTACCCATTACTTTTAATTTTTAATGTTTATTTTCCAATTAATTAAAAAAATTAACAAAAAAAAATCATGATTTTTTACGAATATTAAAAAAAATCAAAAGCAAAAAAAACAGAAAGAAATCAAAAATAATTTAAACAAAAGTTGTTTTGATTACTTTTGATTATTTAAAATTTTTCTAATTTTATTTATTTATTTTTTTATCGTAATCAATTAAAAATTGCCTTTTCTTGAAAAACAATTAAAATAATCATTACCAATTAAAAAAGCCGTCTAATTAATTGATTACTAATTGCCAATCAAGGTTGCACACTAAGAAACGGAAATGATAATACGCTAGAGTTTTTTATAGCTAAAAAAAAAAAAACGGTTTTAAGTGGTTGACTTTCATACTCCAGAATTTCGTTCCAAATAATTTCAGATTTAGCGTTGGTCCGTCCCAGAACAAACCAACTTAACGATAATCTATAAATAGTGTTTCTCAGTTCATTCTAGAATACTGAGATTGACGCTTTTCATATCTAGCTTGGTTGAGTTTGATAGGAAGCGAAATATGCGATATTTGCAAGACAGTTGTTTTCAGAACAGTTTGGTAATCTTCCGAAAAACTTTCAACCAAAGTAGATTCCATCGCCTTTGGTTGTGGATTCAACGTATTTGTTGGTCGCTCTTGTAGTAGAATTAGTCTGGGTTAGTCGACACTTCCATTTAAATTAAACAGTCGGCGAGATCAGAGTTCATATAACAGTCACGCCATGAAACACCCTGTATTAACGGGATGGGACCAGACCAGGAGAAGTTTGTTTTAGTTTCGATTACTTGTTTTAAGATTTTGTCCCTACAATTAAGGTTTAATGGTTCCATGCATACAGTTTTGCCACAGTAACGAGGCCACACTTTTCTGGAGTTCTTGCGTTTGCCAAATCCTTGCTTTCAACGGAAACCAACATTGTTCTTGTGGAACCCAGAACATATTTTATAATTTGAGTCGATATATAGGACATTTCATTCCTCGTTCCAGAGTTTAGAATATTTCAGTGCCCTCCGTGTTGGACTAAACCAGTTCGAGTTCTTGAATTGGAGCCTAGTACATTTCAAGATCTATCCAGATTCTATCTAGATATCAGATTCTTGAATGGTAGACCAGCGCGTTTCTGATGTTCTCGACGAAGTTTAGAACGTTTTCGATTTTTGAGTCGGAGAGGAAGATTTAATCAAATTAGTTCTTTGTGACGGAGGAATATTTTTGAAGCTGAAGTATCTTGCTTTCTATTGCATAAAGAGATACCAACATTTGGGCTGTAAAGAAAGAGTAACAGACGCTTTTATGGAGGTCTAAAATTGGACCCACATACAAAAAAACAGAAATGGCTTAACGTTCTGGCCGATTTGATCGATAACTGTTAAAAATATGCATCTCTCGTGAGATTGTCAGGGAAACTTTACACTTTGTGCTTTCGTTATGGAGCCAAATTACTAATGTAAACATTTTTCGACATAAAATTTAGTTGCTTAGTTGTTTAGCTTCAAACTTCTATAAAGGCAACCTTGAAGAGATATAGTTTGTATCAAGAAAACAGCTGTAGCAGAGATCTGTTTCATGAGAATCCCCCGCTCAGGGACGTAAGGAGACATATCCTCAACTCAGCCGTTTGATCCGTGTCTCCATAAGAATGCTACAAGTAGCCTCCACACTGAGTCACGAAATACCTTTGTCTGGTATCGTCCTGCGAACCCGGTTATTGACATCCAGCCACATGATATAGCTGAAGAGGAGAGCGTCCTTCAAACGAGGACTGTAGTCACTCTGGCTTAACTTCGATATGAGTATTGTAAGAGGTTGAATTCTTACTTATTCATATTTAACCACGCGATACCAAATACATGCCCTTCACGTTGTATGGCCCATCATGACACCAAACATCATTTTAATTGTTCATTGGGACCCCCTCTTCCAACACCAATTTCGCTCTGGTTCAACCCTGGACTTCCGCTAGAATAATTTAATGACGATATTCAGAATGATAGTGTCCATTAGGCAGGGTGAAGCACTGTGAAAGCTTCCTTCTTGATGTAAACTTTGGACGATGATGCTGGAATTTGGAACATGAAAATGATAAAATCCAACCCTCAGAGAAAAAGTTCTAAAGAGATGTTGCTTTATCCACCCTCGGTTGTTGTTAATCTGCCCAAACAAAGATTACCTAAAATTGTTCTTGCTACTTTGTTAGCTATAAAATTATATTTTAGGAAAAAAAAGAAAAATTAACGTAACTTCTAAAGCTGCTGCAAATATTTCTTGGTGCTTTCAAATCCTTTACAAACATACATCAGTAGTGAGCGACAATTAAAAAAGAAATATCCTACAAAGTCGCTCTTGTCTCAAATACCAACATAAAAAGTTAGAAAGCATGTTTTCAATGTTTTTGTACAGAATATTCTTTAAAGAAACAACCTTGAATGAGAAAAAGTTTTCCTAAACCACAACAATCCATAATAAATCCTCAAAGCTTTACGCAGCAAGTGTAAGAAAAATTAGCTGCGGCTATTGTTGTGGTAAATAGATTTTTCTACTGGCGAGATACGAGATGCAGTGAGAAAAAGTGGAAGAGCAGGGGAAAAAAGTAGTATGTGTGGTTGCTTCAAGGCTTAACAACAAATAAATAGACTAAACAAATATAAAAACCACAAATGAGAAAAATAAAAAATTAAAATATTATAGTTTTGTTAAATGTTAAAAAGTAAATGTGTTGCATGTGTATGCGTGGCTTCTACAAAGTTTTCTATTTCTTTTTATTTTTCCTTCCCTGCCTTGCGGTTGCATGTTAAGTGCTTTGAGCATTGAAATAATTTCCTTTTTTTAGCACATTCGAGGGATGTTTAAATGTTTGCGTAACTGTTTATTGTCTTATTTTTTTTGTAAATTTTTTTTTGCTAAATAAGAAAAATTCATGTTTCTTGCTTGGAGCGGCTGAAAATTAACAGCAAGAAGATTTAAAGGAAAATTTAAACTTTTGTGAAATTGACAAAAATAAGTTATAGGCCAAAACCCGTTTATTTGGAGGCAACAGGTTATGTGGATCATTTTGCATATTCATATCACATTTATAATATAAATGCAAAAGTTGAGGGAAATTGTCCCACTTTATGGCCAAACTACACATCTAAGATATTAACAATTATATATGTATGGATAGGTATGCCCAAACTGCAGTGCCGTTAATCAAAAAAAACTTAAAAATAAATTAATTATAATATAGAAAAATTAGTTTAAAAATGACACCAACACAAATGCCAAACATGTATTCACACTATAGAGCCGTAATTGTGTGAGTCGACATGTCATGCATGTTATTGTACAGGGTGTTTTTTTACAGGTTTGTTTTTCGAATAGAGATAAAACTGACATTTTGTGGTCAAATCTAGCAACTCTAATGTCATTTATGTTCAGTTTGGTTTGCCATTTCATCATGAACAGGTTGACAAAAGAACAACGCTTGCAAATCGTGCAAATTTATTTCGAAAATAATGGTTCAGTTCGCGAAGTTTACCGTGAGCTCCGTCCATTTTATGGTCGACATAATCGTCCATCAGAGCAATTAATTCGGTTAACCATGGATCGTTTTCGCACTACGTTTACTCTATGTGATAATACGCATCCGCAGAGACGTCGAACAGTGCGCACCGAAGAAACAATTGCCGCTGTAGAGCAAAGTGTTGAAGAGGACCCGAATGAATCGATTCGCCACCGTGCACAGCAATTGGAGCTTTGTCCATCAACTTTATGGAAGATTTTGCGCAAAGATCTTGGCTTGCGACCTTACAAGATCCAGCTTGTGCAAGAATTAAAGCCGCGAGACCATGCAATGCGTCGTGATTTTGGTGTATGGGCCGAAAATGAGATTGATTTCGATGCTGATTTTCATCGCAAAATTTTGTTCAGTGATGAGGCTCATTTTTGGTTGAATGGCTACGTCAACAAGCAAAATTGCCGCATTTGGAGTGAAGAGAATCCACATGAGACCCTTGAAACGCCATTACATCCACAAAAACTGACTGTTTGGTGTGCTCTATGGGCTGGTGGAGTCATTGGGCCATACTTCTTCCGCAATAATGCTGGGAGGCAGCTACCGTTAATGGAGACCGGTATAGAGCCATGATAACCGACTATTTTGTTCCCGAATTGGATGGCATGAATGTGGATGAGTTGTGGTTCCAACAAGACGGCGCTACATGCCACACAGCGCACGTCACAATCGATTTATTGAAGGAAACATTCGATGAGCGCATAATTTCGCGGAATGGACCTGTCAATTGGCCACCAAGGTCGTGTGATTTGACACCATTGGATTATTTTCTTTGGGGATATGTGAAGTCGCTCGTCTACACCAACAAACCAGAAACGTTAGGGGAATTGGAAGCCAACATTCGTGGCGTTATTGCCGACATACGGCCCCATATGCTCGAAAAAGTGGTTGAAAATTGGACCTGTAGAATTGGCTTTATTCGAGCCAGCCGCGGCAGCCACATGCCCGAAATCATATTTAAACATTAATGGCATAAAATTATCCCTTCAATAAAGCCAAATTGATGGACCTTAAAACGATATTCTTGTGTTTTATTTCAATTCAAAGTTCTATACCCCTAAAAAAAACACCCTATATTACTCGTGTGATCGGCTCTCACTGTAAGTGCGAAGTGGACCAATGAAAAACAAGTATTCGCAGTATAAAGCGGATGTTAAGTGAGTAAACGTGGCTTTAGTTGTTGCTACTTTGTTGTGAAGGTCCTCAAAAGTACACCTGCTGCCTCTCTCGTTGTGTTGTTTAATACTCTATAGAGTAATCTTTTGGGAGCATTTTGAGAGTACTCTCACATAGATCCTGCATGGAGTATTCAGAAGCAAAGAAATTTAGTAGGTGATCCAATCCTAAATTGGGTCATCTGTTTTAAATGAAGGAGGATAAGTGTTGGAGTACTCTGATACTTCTACGAAGTATTTCCGTTTAAGCAAGCAAAAACTAGAGCAAATATGCAAAACTTCATTGATGATACAAACAGTATTTACAACAAAATAATTGATTGTTCATAAAGAGTACTCAACACCATAAATTTGTTTTTGTATTTTTTGTGGTTAGATTTTGTGAATTGAAATAAAATAAAATAAATACAATAAGGAAAGGAAGGGAAAGGAAAGGCAAGGAAAGCAAAGGAAAGGAAAGAAAAGAAAGGAAAGGAAAGGAAAGGAGAGGAAAGGAAAGGAAAGAAAAGAAAGAAAGGAAAAGGAAGGAGAAAAGAGTTAATTAAAGGAAAGGAAAGGAAAAGAAAGGAAATGAAAGGAAAGGAACGGAAAGTAAAAGGAAAGAAAAGAAAAGGAAGGGAGGGGATAAGCAAGAAAAAGAAACAATAAAATAGAAAACAACAAAAAACAGAAATAGGGACTCCAGAGAGAAGAGGAAATCACAGAAAACGAAAATATACTAAAGGAAAGGACCAGGAGAAAGGAAGGGAAAGAATTAAAATGAAAAAAATTTCAACCACTAGGCGATCGATATAATAAGTGCGAAAACCGGAAAAATTTACGTTTCTAATTATTTAATTCAAGAAGCTATACACAAAAAGCCCGTTTATCGATTTTATGGGAGATAGATGTAATATTGGTTCAATCTTTATGATACCATATACGTCTCTTCACGCTGTTTTCTTGTGAATAGTTGTTATGCTCACGCTCCTCGCTCTCGTTGTTAATTTTTATTTGGTCAAAGGCTTCAATACCGCTGACCAAAATGCCCTGCCCGATTTGTTGTTATTTTCCTCACTACCTCATACATTTACTTAAATTCAAAACGGGAAAAATGCCCTTACTTTTGTATGCAGTTTAGGAATATCTTTTGGCGGTATTTTCAGACAGAGGGTGTGCCGTATATCCAATGTATACAGAAAGAGAGATTGTGAGAAACAAACAGAGTGTAAGAGGAAAATGGGGAGAGAGGTAGAAAAAGACAAGTCAATGAAAGAGAGGGAAAAGGAAGAATCGTGCAAGAAATAGGAGCTTAACTTGGTACTGGAGTTTCTTAAGTTTCGTTCAGGACAGAGGTTTTCCATTCCCAGCATGAAGGCGCTAGTATATATCGGATAGCTCCACTTCAATTGACGGCGCTTAGTGCCAAACTCTTCTGATGCCAATTTCACTTAGGTTGAACCATTCTGAAGCTGTCAGTTTGCTAGGACTTCCGATAAAAGATATTAATGATAAGGAACGTGTACATATTAGGAAGGGTACTACAACAACAAAAACACTAGCAGTTTCTCAAGCTCCTTAAAATACAGTTCGTAGTTTGTGCGTATAAGACGCGTAAATGATATTTTATTTGGACGTGACTCATCATAAGAGTCCGGAATGCACGGGTGATCGAAGGACTTCAGCACTATACCAGGTAGAGTTGATCTATAAAGACAAGGGTGAAGTTAAAACACTCTTTATTACATCAACAACAGTTGGCGGATATCTCTGCTTCTAATAAATTAATGTTTAAAACATAACTAATATGTTATCTGAACTTCCCCATATTGCGTGATGCAGCTTAGCGTTGGCTACGACGATTGTTCTTGCTCCTAACCACCTTTCTTCGGCGCTGGTCTTGTTGATGATTACTAGTGGCAGCCTCGAAATAGCATTGCCTTAAACTTCTAAAACAACGTCAAGTGCCGCTTAAAAGAGTTCTCTTAGTGGTGTTTTAGCCTTAACTGGTGTTGAAATCTCTCGCTAAAGATGTCATATCTTTTGTTCACAACAAAAAACTTTTCACGCGTTTCCTCATGAATATTTATCTTCAATTACACTTCGTTACACAGGATGCCCAACCATACATCATGCTGTGACACACACGTTTCTCGTTTTCCCATTTATCCTTAATACTTTCCCAATGCACTGCTCAAGTGTTGGTGTATTTTTTCCATCTATCATCGCTTCTATCTCCACAGATTCAAGGAAACACAATGTAAATTCAAGAATGTTACATGTTAAACTTTCGCTATTCCTTTCATATCCTGCAATACAATAGAATTTCCATTTCACACTTTACACTTATATTTTATGCATATGCATGCACGTTTCTATAAACATTAGACTGGGATTTTTTTTCTTTGTATACATTTTGCTTCATTTCTCTTCTTAAGCTACTCAGGGCCAGCTGTTTAATGGTCATGCTACACTGTCTACGAAACTGGTTTAACTGTGATTAGCAGCAGTTTCCAGTGGCTTCACAAATGCTCTCAAACTGTCGACATCATTCAGTGCCATCCAAATGCTCTAGCGAGTGCTTCTAACAAAAATCTAGATAGATGATATAAATTAACATTAACTTCTGAAACTCTGACGAAATATTTTTTTCGACATAAAAAAAATTTCAATATAATTTTCAAAAGATAAAACAAAATGTTATCCCAGTTTAATGCAGTCCTATAAACTAATGTTGTGTCGTTGCTATTTTACCTGTTTACCTCTAGCATGCATTCCATTTGCATAGAAAATTCGTTTCCATGCAAGTACTGCAATCGTGATTTGGTACTGAGCAATTTTTAAACGTCCACACAAAATATGTAAAGCATTTCTTTCGCATTTTCGACGTTTCAGAGAAGTCCGTTTCTCATTTCCCATTTTGCATACGCAGCGTTAGAGCTTGACCAGCAAAAAATAGGTGAAAGCAAGTAGTCATTGTGTGAGCATTCATTTATTTATTTGGTTTTGCAATGGCATGCGTCGAATGCAAATGTGCAAAAGGAGAATTGAAAGTGAACGTGCTTCGTGCGCTTTTTACCACGTAGAAGCATACTTATGGCAGAATATAAAATTAAATAGAATAAAATAAAATAAAATAAAATAAAATAACATAAAATAAAATACAATAAAATAATATAAAAGAAAATAAAATAAAATATAATAAAATAAAATAAAATAAAATAAAATAAAATAAAATCAAATAAAATAAAATAAAATAAACTAAAATAAAATAAAATAAAATAAAATAAAATAAAACAACATAAAATAAAATAAAATAAAATAAAATAAAATAAAATCAAATAAAATAAAATAAAATAAAATAACATAAAATAAAATAAAATAAAATAAAATAAAATAAAATAAAATAAAATAAAATAAATATAAATAAAATAAAATAAAATAAAATAAAATAAAATAAAATAGAATCAAATAAAATGAACTAAAATAAAATAAAATAAAATTAAATTAAATTAAATTAAATAAAATAAAATAAAATAAAATAAAAAAAAATAAAATAAAATCAAATAAAATAAAATGAAATAAAATAAAATAACATAAAATAAAATAAAATTAAATAAAATAAAATAAAATCAAATAAAATAAAATAAAATAAAATAAAATAAAATAAAATAAAATAAAATTAAATAAAAAAAAAATAAAATAAACTAAAATAAAATAAAATAAAATAAAATAAAACAACATAAAATAAAATAAAATAAAATAAAATAAAATAAAATCAAATAAAATAAAATAAACTAAACTAAACTAAAATTAAATAAAATAAAATAAAATAACATAAAATAAAATAAAATAAAATAAAATAAAATAAAATAAAATAAAATAAAAAAAAATAAAATAAAATCAAATAAAATAAAATGAAATAAAATAAAATAACATAAAATAAAATAAAATTAAATAAAATAAAATAAAATCAAATAAAATAAAATAAAATAAAATAAAATAAAATAAAATGAAATAAAATAAAATAAAATAAAATAAAATAAAATAAAATAAAATAAAATAAAATAAAATAAAATAAAATAAAATAAAATAAAATAAAATAAACTAAAATAAAATAAAATAAAATAAAATAAAATAAAACAACATAAAATAAAATAAAATAAAATAAAATCAAATAAAATAAACTAAACTAAACTAAAATTAAATAAAATAAAATAAAATAACATAAAATAAAATAAAATAAAATAAATAAAATAAAATGAAATAAAATAAAATAAAATAAAAAAAAAATAAAACAAAATAAAATAGAAAAAAAAAAATAAAACAAAATAAAATAAAATAAAATAGAATAAAATAAAAAGAAATAAAATAAAATAGACTAAAATAAAACAAAATAAAATAAAATAAATATAAAGAAACCAAAATAAAATAAAATAAAATAAAATAAAATAAAATAAATATAAATAAAATAAAATAAAATAAAATAACATGTGCAGAGAAATAATAAACAAGGAAGTGAAAGCAAAGGAAGGACAGAAGAGAAACACGGAGCAAAAAACAGTCAAGAACCTACAACATAAACTCAGGATAAACAACTGTGCTAATTGAAAAAGATGAGTATATAACAAAAACCGAAAAACTCATCGAAGATACGGAATGTCGTAGAATAAGAGTGAACCCCACGGATGAATACCAGAAAGAAATCAAAGTGGCTATAAAAACTGCAACAAATATAATAGATACAAACTCGGCATATACATTAGTCCAAATGAACCCGTCAACTCCACCACTGATTGCGCTACCAAAAATCCACAAGCCAGGCAATCCAATGAGACCAATCATTAATTTTAAATCGGCACCATGCTATAAGCTATCTAAATATTTAAAAACAGTATTGAAAGACACACTGGAACTTGGCAACGAACACACCATAACTAATACATCTGAACTAATAAACAAACTTAGGACCGTTGAAGTGACAAAGGACAGCAAATTGGTATCTTTCGACATAAAAGATCTATACACATCAATACCACTAGCAGAGACATTGAACATAGTAAACTCTATAATACTACATAAAACAAAAGATAAAGTAAAAAGTACGCAAATCACGAACACGGTAAGAACCACACTACGTCAAAACTATTTTCAATTCAACAATAAAATATACAGACAAACAAACGGACTTGCGATGGGAAACCCAACATCGGCTATTCTTATGGAAGCGTTTATGCAAAACCTGGAAAAAGAGTATATACAGGAATTAAATTCCAAATTAGGAGTGTTATTTTACGCAAGGTACGTGGATGATCTCATATGCGTTTTAACTACCAACAACGAAGAGCAAGTACTGGAGTACCTCAACAAGCAGCACGGGAACATAAAATTCACAATGGAAACCGAAAAAGACGGAGGAATTAATTATCTGGACCTCACAATAAGTATTGATAAAGCTAGCAATAAATTCAACTACGACATATATAGGAAACCAACGGCCACCGACACAATAATACATAATACCTCGAACCACCCACAACAACATAAAAATGCAGCGCTAAGGCACTTAGTACAAAGATTGGAAAGAACACCTCTTACACAAGAAGCATATAGAAGAGAGCTTGGAATAATATATAACATCGCTACAAACAACGGATATAACAAAGCACTAGTAGATAAACTCAGGAGAGACCTTAGAGAACAAAAAAGAAACATTTTCCGTCATCCCTTGTCAAGTTTGGTTTTGTGACAAACCGGTTTCGGCGTTCTGCCATTTTCAATGCCTAGCTTCGTTCTGGTCTGTGTCTATCCGCTGCGTTGTTTTTATAGTCCGTGGGTGCTGTGGCAGGTAATGTCAGTCTATGTTTTCGTGGTAGGTAACGTTAATATGCGTGTGTGTGTGCGCGGTATTGATACGTCCGAATTGTTATGGGTTGTTTTTGTAGGTATGTAGACATACCGCTTGTTAGCTAAGCGGTAGGTTGATGTAGGTAGAAATCGGTGATTTTTGCAGTTTGGTTCATATTTCGTTTTTGCTTGTTCATTGTTACGTGTTTGGTTGCTGTACCTGCTGGCTTGTGCTGTTTTTTGTAAACTAGTTTTAAGGGTTCAAATATTTCGTCAGAGATAGTGTTGGTTTGTTCGTTTATGATCCTGCCGTCAAATGTTTTTAACTTGTATATCTCCATGTTCTCAAGTACATTGAGCCGCCGGCCTTTTCCTTGTACGTGAAGTATTCGAGCCGTTGTTTTTATGTTAGCTGGGGTGCAGTTGTTTTCAAACATGTGGTTCGCGAAATTTGATTCTGGTATTATGGTGGGTTTTCGTGTTTTTTTGTTGTAGTCCCTGATATGCTCTCGGAATCTTGTGCTTATTTTCCTTCCTGTTTGTCCTATGTAGCTGTATTGACATTCACAAGTAAGCCTATACACTCCGTGTCTGTTGAATGGGTCATCAGAATTAGTGTCGGTTCTTAGTTTTTGTCCGACGTTGTTGGATGTTCTGAATGCTGTGTTAATGTTATATCTTTTAAAGAACTTTGCTAATTTGTACGTCGCTTTTCCAGTGTATGTCATTGCCGTCCAAACCATTGGATTTTCCTCTACGTTTACTCTTTTTTGTGTTCCATGGCTACTTCTGAGTTTATCCACAAGTGCTTTCTTGTATCCATTATTTGCCGCTATGTTATATATTGTATTAAGCTCTCTCCAGTATGCTTCCTGTGTGAGCGGCGTTCTCTGAAGCCTATCCACTAAGTGCCTCAATGCTGCATTTTTGTGCTGTTGCGGATGGTTTGATGTAGAGTGTATAATGGTGTCCGTGGCAGTCGGTTTTCTATAAATGCCGTAGTTGAACCTATTTGTTATTTTGTCAATCCCTATAGTTAGGTCCAGGTAGTTCATTATTCCATCTTTTTCTACTTCCATTGTGAACTCTATGTTGCGATGTTGCCTGTTGAGGAACTCTAGTATTTGCTCTTCGTTATCGTCATTTAGGATGCAGATGATGTCATCCACGTATCTAGCGTAGAATGCCACGCCTAACTTGGTTTTTAACTCCTGTATATATTTTCCTTCCAAGTTTTGCATGAATGTTTCCATGAGAATGGCCGATGTTGGGTTACCCATTCCTAGTCCGTTTGTCTGTCTATATATTTTGTTGTTGAACCGGAAATAGTTTTGCCGCAGCGTTGTTCTTAGCGTGTTGGTAATTTGCGCAGTTTTTACCTTATCTTCAGTTTTGTCCAGTAGTGTTTTGTTGACTATATCCATTGTATCTGTTAGTGGTATTGACGGGTATAAGTCCTTTATGTCAAAGGATACGAGTTTACTGCTCCTTGTGAGTTTAACGGTCTCAAGTCTTTGTAGTAGTTCTATCGTATTGCTTATTGTGTATTCGTGCCCTAGTTTCAGAGTGTCCTTTAAAATCGTTTTTAGATGTTTCGACAGTTTATAACCCGGCGCGGACTTAAAATTAATTATAGGTCTCATCATAAATACCAGACCGAAGTTAAAGAGGTTATAAAAAATGCTACCAAAATAATAGACGAGAGGATGGCATATACCCTAACACAAATGAATCCATCTGCTCCTCCACTCATTGCGTTACCTAAAATCCACAAGCAGGATACGCCGATGAGACCTATAATTAATTTTAAGTCCGCGCCGGGTTATAAACTGTCGAAACATCTAAAAACGATTTTAAAGGACACTCTGAAACTAGGGCACGAATACACAATAAGCAATACGATAGAACTACTACAAAGACTTGAGACCGTTAAACTCACAAGGAGCAGTAAACTCGTATCCTTTGACATAAAGGACTTATACCCGTCAATACCACTAACAGATACAATGGATATAGTCAACAAAACACTACTGGACAAAACTGAAGATAAGGTAAAAACTGCGCAAATTACCAACACGCTAAGAACAACGCTGCGGCAAAACTATTTCCGGTTCAACAACAAAATATATAGACAGACAAACGGACTAGGAATGGGTAACCCAACATCGGCCATTCTCATGGAAACATTCATGCAAAACTTGGAAGGAAAATATATACAGGAGTTAAAAACCAAGTTAGGCGTGGCATTCTACGCTAGATACGTGGATGACATCATCTGCATCCTAAATGACGATAACGAAGAGCAAATACTAGAGTTCCTCAACAGGCAACATCGCAACATAGAGTTCACAATGGAAGTAGAAAAAGATGGAATAATGAACTACCTGGACCTAACTATAGGGATTGACAAAATAACAAATAGGTTCAACTACGGCATTTATAGAAAACCGACTGCCACGGACACCATTATACACTCTACATCAAACCATCCGCAACAGCACAAAAATGCAGCATTGAGGCACTTAGTGGATAGGCTTCAGAGAACGCCGCTCACACAGGAAGCATACTGGAGAGAGCTTAATACAATATATAACATAGCGGCAAATAATGGATACAAGAAAGCACTTGTGGATAAACTCAGAAGTAGCCATGGAACACAAAAAAGAGTAAACGTAGAGGAAAATCCAATGGTTTGGACGGCAATGACATACACTGGAAAAGCGACGTACAAATTAGCAAAGTTCTTTAAAAGATATAACATTAACACAGCATTCAGAACATCCAACAACGTCGGACAAAAACTAAGAACCGACACTAATTCTGATGACCCATTCAACAGACACGGAGTGTATAGGCTTACTTGTGAATGTCAATACAGCTACATAGGACAAACAGGAAGGAAAATAAGCACAAGATTCCGAGAGCATATCAGGGACTACAACAAAAAAACACGAAAACCCACCATAATACCAGAATCAAATTTCGCGAACCACATGTTTGAAAACAACTGCACCCCAGCTAACATAAAAACAACGGCTCGAATACTTCACGTACAAGGAAAAGGCCGGCGGCTCAATGTACTTGAGAACATGGAGATATACAAGTTAAAAACATTTGACGGCAGGATCATAAACGAACAAACCAACACTATCTCTGACGAAATATTTGAACCCTTAAAACTAGTTTACAAAAAACAGCACAAGCCAGCAGGTACAGCAACCAAACACGTAACAATGAACAAGCAAAAACGAAATATGAACCAAACTGCAAAAATCACCGATTTCTACCTACATCAACCTACCGCTTAGCTAACAAGCGGTATGTCTACATACCTACAAAAACAACCCATAACAATTCGGACGTATCAATACCGCGCACACACACACGCATATTAACGTTACCTACCACGAAAACATAGACTGACATTACCTGCCACAGCACCCACGGACTATAAAAACAACGCAGCGGATAGACACAGACCAGAACGAAGCTAGGCATTGAAAATGGCAGAACGCCGAAACCGGTTTGTCACAAAACCAAACTTGACAAGGGATGACGGAAAATCGTTCCAACAAAAATCAACTTACTACCCTGTCGGAAGATCAACACAACAAAATAAATCAAAAAAGAAACAACGGAGAAGAAAGTACACAAACCTGGACGACAATGACATATACTGGAAGGGCAACATATAAATTAGCAAATTTCCTTAGAAAATACAACATCAACACAGCGTTCAAAACATCGAACAATTTAGGACGGAAGCTAAGAACCAAAACTAACTCAGAAGATCCATTTAGCAGCCATGGTGTATACAAGCTCACTTGTGAATGCCAGCAAAGTTACATAGGACAAACCGGACGACAAGTAAGAACGAGGTTCAGAGAACATATTAGAGATTACAACAAAAAGATACGGAATCCAACCTTCATACCAGAGTCCAACTTTGCGAATCACGTGGCTGAGAATAAATGCCCCCCCGGAAACATCAAAAAAACAGTCAAGCTCCTACATGTACAAGCAAAAGGCAGACGTCTGAACGTACTCGAAAACATGGAAATCTACAAACAAAAAACATTCGACGGTAGAATAATAAACGAACAGACAAACACTGTTTCCGACACAATATTTGAACCTTTAAAATTGGTTTACAAAAAATAAAGCAACCACTCAGGTCCAACAAACACGCACGCACCGACAAATAAGCACAAAACAGCAAAAGATCAAAAACAACAAACAAGCAAAAAAGGTCAAACAACAAAAATCACCAACTTTTACCTGCCTCAGTCAACCACAAAAAAAACCGATCGATGCAAACCACCCCCGTTTCTGAATGTACACACACAACACATGCACACACGTGCACAAACAGACACCCATGTTGACGTTACCGTCTACCTCCTATAAATACAAGATAAAAGACCACAACAGATCAGAACGAAAATCGACACTGATGATGGCACAACGCCGAAACCGTTTTGTCTCAAAACCAAATTTGACAAGGGATGACGAAAAATCGTTCCAATATACATCAAAATAAAATAAATATAAACAAACCAAAATAAAATAAAATAAAATAAACTAAAATAAAATAAAGCAAAATAAAATATAATAAAATGAAATAAAATAAAATACAAACTATGTTCTGAAAAAAAAAAAAAAAAATGCCCTCGTAACCTCCATTTTCTATAGGTACAAGTGTTTAAATCGAGTCTGTTGCATATAACACCCACTTCGAGGCATATAAGCGCACTCACGTAGAAAGAAATTCGGAGTACATGTAAACTTTGCCCGTATTTACATTATCGGATGAACATTTTGCAAGACTTTTTTTAAAGTTTCATTCCATTGAACTCATTTATGAATAAATATGATTTAATAAATAACACACATTTTACCCACACACTGCCACATATGTGCTGCAATGATTTGAAAAAAAAAAAAAATAAATAAAATTCTAAAGGTATGCAAAGCCTGTGCAATTTGCTTTTAAATTAACAAATAAACTTGTACGCCAAAGCTTTGGAAAAAGTAAATTTGAGAAGGGAAAATCTGTAAACAAGAAAGTATTTGTATGAATGTACTTTTATTTTGTTTTCACTCTTGTTTTTTTGCATAAATTTGCATAGCACAAAAACCAACGCAATATACAACAACAACATACGTGTACATATATATATACAAAAGTTTAGCTTCTGAAATCAAATCAAAACCAAGACAAATGTTATTTATGTAATTTTCACTTCATTTCGCATTTCAAATCGCATAACAGTTAGAAAGCAAAATATGTACGAGCTGTCACAAAAACGAGAAAGAGGTGGAAAACAAACACGACGACAATGAATTGGCGACAAGCAGCACGCATATGAAAATTATTGAAACAAGAAGTCTGCTTTTTGGCGTCACCACAAAAACCTCACGACATGCCCCACACAGCGAAAATATTAGATGAACTATTTTATTGCGGTTGTATATTGTCAACAGTTTTAACAACTTTGATTTATAACAACAACAACAATAGAATACATACAAAACAACCAATGAAATATGCAAGTAAATATTTACTTAACACATGCTTAAAAGGGTTAGAACTTTTAAAAATGCTTTTAAAGGCATGTTTAAAAAAAAGACCATGAAATTTGAGTCTTCCGAGCCACAGTTAGAGAAAATGAGTTGACAACCTGAAGCGGTTAAATGTTGCGAAGGCGTCATCAAATCTCGCGACTTTTAGGTAGCTTCGTTTGAATGAGCTTTGGTAGCTGCGTTGTAACGACTACTCCCAATGGGAACTATAAAGTTATGTGGCTATCAATAAGCATTACAGGAATTAAAAATACATTATTATCCGAACTAATTGTTTGACTTTAAGTTTATCAATAATGATAACGATGACTGACTCAAGTAAATGATATGCCACTTCAAAGTTGTGATGTCTTTAAAGAGGCTTTTTTAGTTTCCGCGACTATTATGGGTTCCTTATTGTGCGTTAAAAGTTAATGTTAAATTTTTAAAGCTATATTTTTGAGTGGTACGACACACGGCATTACCTAACTAAGGGGCTATGATTAGATTACATTACATTACATTTGCTATTAAGTAAATATTACTACGAAGTCGTTACTATAATTGCAAGCCAATTTTCTTTGCTGTTTGCGTATGCCTCCAAAGAAAATTTAAATAGAGTCTGTTGTCATTATATAAAGCCACTAAAAAATGTCAACATTCCACTAACTTTGGTGGCAACCACAAAGTCCCTAACTGCAATACACCAGGTTAGCGAGTCGAAGAGATCCTCTTAAAAAAGTGAAATGCGAACATTTTCGTCCTTGAGTAAGAGAAGCAAATGCTTAAGTTTTCATATTTTGCTTTAGAAGTGTTGAAAATCTAGATTTGAAATAAAATATAAAATTTTAAATGACATTCAGCAATTTGTAGTAAATATTACCACAAAGTTCCATATTATGAATTTTCATAACTACCATTTGTTGTTGTAATTACTTTAAAGTAATTGCTTTTAGGAAATAATACTTTAAAGTTATTTATCATAGCACAAACTATTTTTCTATAAAAAAATTCATCGCAATTAAGAAAATAAATAAAATAAAAGTAAAGTTTTTTTAATTTGCTTGTTGACTATGAACGCATTTTCCTTGGTATTCAGTAAGTATCTTCGACGTGCGTTTCAGTAGTGAAACATTACTTTTAAGTCACAAAAACAGTCGCAGCTCCGTTCCGACTACTAAATGTGTTAGTTGGGGGCAGTGGCGTGCAAATCGATAGCATTCTGGCTCCAAGCAGCTTTTGGAAAACCGATTAGAAACTCGACGGCAACTCAAGTTGTAGAATATCGACAATAGTTCAAAAAATCTTAACATCGCTTAAACTACCTCCACACGCTACCTGCATGTCTTGAGCTCTGGAACTAGGTTTAAGGAAGTATGATAGTGTGACGAATGCTATGATTTGATCGTTATAAATCAAATACAAATGCTACTTTTATCTACCAGTAATAACGGCAATGAAAATTCATGAGTTAGCTAACTCCACAAGTTCACTCTACAACACTTAAAAATATACGTTTCGCCTTTTATAGTGCGACAGAGTGCGATATTACTTACCCAGAGGTTTCGAGGTTTGTTGCTCTTTGTGCTCTCGATGGGTCGGTGTTTATGTATCGCCATAACACTCCTGCTAGCTTGCTTCCTCTTGCACACATGAATGAGTTAAGCCGTTGCTATCTCTATTGTTTTAGTTATGAGTGAGAGTGAGCTTGAGTTTGGGATAGTCGATACTTGATAACATTCGACACAATAGTCCCTATATTCAACTCAGACCTGGTAAATAATGATTACTAATCGTAACAATTACCGGTTTGATAAATTATTTTTTTGAGAATTTATTTAATGATTAATTACCAATTACTTTTAATATTTAATGATTATTTTTCAATTAATTAAGAAAATAAATAATTGCTAAAAAACAAAAAATTTTGTTTCGATTAATTTTGATTACTTTTCATTCTTTTTGATTTTTTTCAGTATTGTTGATAATGAAAACATCAAAACTAATCAAAAACAAAATAAAAAAAAAATAATCAGAAGTAATCAAAACAACTTATTTTGATTATTTTTGATTTTTTCTAATCGTAATCAACTAATAATTGTCTTTTCTTAGAAAACAATTAAAATAATCATTACCAAATAAAAACGCCGTCTAATTAATTGATTACTAAAAGGTCTGATTCAACTCGAACTGTTCATACCTGACTACTCAGGTATTACAAAAATTATAAAAATTCATTATTAAAAATATTAAATGAAATGAATATTATATGTTATTTATGTATTAATATTTATATGTGTCTGTAAATATGTTTATCAAAATTTATAAAATCTTTTGGAATTCGTAAAGTCATTTTATTTGTATTTTAAATGATGCTGTTGTCGCATTGTGGGCGGTATTGCTTATATATCTAACAGGAATTTCTGTAAATCTTTTTAAAAAATAACTTAGAGTAAGCATGCTATAATAAGCCTTATGTAAGCGTTCCCAGTATCAATTTATTCAAATGTTAAAAGTAAGGTTTTTATAAACTTCAGAAATTAATTTTTATAAATCATTTAACTTTTAAAAGTAAAATAAAAATGTTGAAAAAATACAGAAAAAATACGA
This sequence comes from Merzomyia westermanni, assembly GCA_949987695.1. Lineage (NCBI taxonomy): Eukaryota > Metazoa > Arthropoda > Insecta > Diptera > Tephritidae > Merzomyia > Merzomyia westermanni. Next base: position 194,900,020 of record OX465289.1, read on the forward strand.
TAAGGAACTTTTTTTTTCAAACATTTTGTAAGTGAAATATCAGCGTTTTGTAAGCTTAATACTTATATCAGTAAGTTTTACCTTACTTATTGGGTATGCATACAAGTATTGGTATGTAAATACCAAGTCACACTTTCACATGCAAAGACTTCTAAGAACTTTGTTCCAAAAATCTAATCAGTGACTATTTACGGAATTTTTAATTTGTTTTTCTCCGAATTTCCCCAGCGCTGCGACACAGATATTGATTTTAGAGCACACTTTCTCACTTGGACACAAACTTTAGACAGGCAATTTTAAATGCATAATGGAATATATTAAAACGTTTGAAATTTAAATTTAATTCGTTGATTGTATTATATGATTTTCTTAGGAATTCATTTTCATGGTTTTGAAAGCAGTAGAAAGCCTGTACTTGCGAACTTAGAGTCATTCTTTGCTTAGCTGATCACTCTTCGAGGGGCAAGATGAAACAAACTAGAGGCATTTGATGACGCTAGACTATGTGGTCTCACAAACAAGCATAAGACGTTACTCCTAAGCATAGGACGTTAACTTAAACTATTTTAGAAACTGGGTTCACCGCCCTAACGCTTTTCACCTCCCTGACACTTTTAACGATCCTTTCTTGTTAGTATGAAACCAGCTTACTAGTTTTAGGTACATTTCAGGATCAAAGTCTTATTCATAACCTGAGTGTGGTAAATAACCCGAAAATTATGTTTATTTATTCAGGGCCAAATAAATACACTGGGATGTGAACACTAGATTGGGCCAAAAAAAAATATTTTTGAAGTTTCGACATATTTTTGGGATGTAACGGAAATAAAAATTGTAGCAGAGTATTATATGTAGTAGAATTTAGGAAATTGCTAGTTGTTGCAGAATTAGGCACAAATGCTTTTCGGGACTTTTTCGGGATTATTTCCAAACTCTTTAGGGATAATTTCGGGACCAGTTCGTGAATTTCTTGGAACTGTTTTCGCACTATGAGGGATGATATCGGGATTGTTTTCATGACTTTTTCAGAAACACTTCTGGATTGCTTTGGGAGCTTATCCGGCATTACTTCTTGATCATTTAAGGATTATTTCAACACTCTTTTCAGTATAATTTTTGGGACTTTTTCGGCATTTCTTCAGTATCATTTTACTATCATTTCGGAAATGTTTTCTGAAAATTTTCAGCAATATTTGTGGGTATTTTTCGGTAAAATTTGGAATTATGCTTCAGACTTTTTTGGAACCATTTCGGGACACTTTTGGGATAATTTCTGGACTTTTTGGGGATCATTTCTTTACTAGATCATTCCAAAGTGGTTTTAGGGACTTACTTGGGATCACTTTGGAACTTTTTGGGGATTGTTGTCGCATCATTTTATGATCATTTAGGGACATTTTTGGGTATTTGTCGAAATCATTTCAGGATCATTTCGGTACTTTTTCGGAGTCATTTCAGGATCATTTCGACACTTTTTTGGCATAATTTTTGGGACTTTTTCGGTATTTCTTCAGTATAATTTCACAATCATTTCGGGAATGTTTTCTGAACTTTTTCAGAACCACTTTTATCGTTAGATTTTCGGGATCTTTTGGAACCACTTCGGGAACAATTTCCGGACTATTTGTGGATCATTTCGGAATCTTTTCCTCAATTTCGCGAAATATTTCAGAAATAATCAAAAGAAAAAAAATATCCCGAAATGGTCTTGAAAATAATCCCAAAGTGCTTTTGAAAAAGTCCCAAAATGATGCCAAGCATACATAATTCCGATATATTCCTGAAATGGTACCGAAAAGTTTCGAAAACCATCGCGCTATGTTACACGCGTGTTTTTATTTGGTCCTGTCTAATGTAAACAAATATACCCATACACACTCAGCATTTGTTTAGTCATAGCACCACAAACTGCAAATTAACATCGCCTAAAAGTTCTTTCACATTTTGTCGTATTTTAAACAGAAAAATCATAATATTATAAATAATGCAATTTACTTTCAAAGGGTGTTTGTGTTGTGGATGAACACGCAGTTGTGCGTATGTATTAACATATATGAATTTATATATATGTCAGAGTCGCATGTAACAAAATATTAGGCAATAACAGAGAGTACTCTGTAGTTGTTGTTGTTGTTGTAGTAACGACAAAAACACTCCTCGAAGGTTTTGGAGAGTGTTGTCGAATTAACAGTCCTTGGCCGGATTTGAACCCGGTACGCTCCGGTACTCCCTTGCGGTACTGCCCGACTGTCGTGGTAGCGATTTATGACCAGTGGAACCTTCTAGGTCATGTCACCCCTCCTTCCGTAAGGAAGGAGAGATGGGTAATGAGAGGTGAGAGGCATCATATCCGTAGATCAGCCATCGAGTTGCACGTCAATGCAACTAGTTCTAAACTACTTGAAAAGGAATATGAACATGGGCATGGTCCAACTAGTCAAGCAACTGGCTTTTTTCCATATTAGAAACTGCTATTATTAACATGATATCATATGAGTCCTCAATTGTCAGCTTTCGCACCGCATATAGTAGTCTCAAACGAGCTCGAAATAGCCCAATAATAGCGCTATTTTGTTAACTCTGGAGACCCATGTATTATCTACAAATTTGTATTTTCTTTGGTAGATATTTAGTAATTTTCGGACTAGTTGAAAATGTGTAAAAAATCCTGCCTTTCTTCTGACTACTTTGTTGTTGGTTAGTTGCATATACGTGCGTCCTGACAGTTTGCTTGTGGCGTGAACTTAACTACTAAAGTGCAGAAAAAGGTTCCAACACTACAGCATTCAGTGTGGAGTAAAGCAATCATCTCAATGGAAAACACAAACACGAATATGAAACTACGTGTTTTGAATTTTGAAATTTTTGCCAAAAATATTTGTGAGTTAAAAACTTTTGGCTTTGAGCGTGAGTATGCTATAGAGAGGGTTATTACACCTACACTCTAGTGAATGAAGCTTGAAAATGGAAGGGAGGGAAATGGTTTTGGTTTTAAAATTTGTACATCTAAACTTAATGCGTTCGAAAGTGCACGCTTTTGTCACTTTCTAAACATGTTTCAAATTAATAAAAAGTGAATGGTTTTCTAGGCAAATCTTCTCGGTGGCAATAGCTATATAGATTAGCTTACCAGAGTTTACATTTATCTACCAATGATTACATCTCTCTTTATGATTACTTCACATCTGGAAAATGATGCTACAAGAGCATGAGGCTTGATATGTTTCTTATTAAAAATAGGTGGCAACCCTACTAACATCACTAAAGATTTTCACAGTTGAGTGGAAGCTCACGTTGCTTCAAAATATTTTTGATCCCAGATTTTTGAAATTAACTTCTTAGGCGGCTCGACAAAGTTTTGATTGGGAGTAAAATTCTAAGTTTTTAGAGTAGATCGAAATTTTATTTGATGTAAAACAAATAAAAAATTTTAACAGAGTAGTGTATTGGAAACAGCTAATTATAGCAGAATTAGGCAGGGTTCAGCTTATTACGGAGCTTTTCTGGTATCATACTGGACTTTTTCGGGATAATTGCGGGACCTTTCGGGCACAATTCGGTACTGTTTTCGTGAACCTTTGGTCACTTTTTCGGGGCTTTTTCGATCAACCTAGAGCTTTTTCAGAATTTTTCCAAGATCATTTCAGGATAAATTCAAGACTTTTTCGGGATGGTTTTCGGGACTATAACCGGACTTTTTCGGGATCTTTTACAAATTATGTGCTTGAATTTTTTAGGACCAATTCGGGAATTTTTCAGGGGTTGTTCGCTGATATTTCAGAATAATTTCAGAACAGTTTTCAGGACCATGCATAGGCCTTTTTCGGGATCAATTCAGGATTGGTTTCGGGATTGTGTCGGGACTTTTTAAGGACTATTTCGGGATGGTTTTCGGGACTCTTTCGGGATTATTTCGATACTATTTCGGGATTGTTTCCGGGACTATATCCCGAATTTTTCTGGATCTTTTATTCTTGTTTCCTGACTTTTTTAGCACCAACACAAGACTTTTTAACAATTTTAACGGAGTCATATTAGAATAATTTCGGGACTGTTTTCAAGATTATTTTTGTCTCGTTTTGGGAATCAATTCGGTTTGCTTATCGGGACCATTTCGGAACATTTTCAGGTTAATTTGGAACTCTTGTGAAATTATCTCGGAACTTTTCGGTATCATTTCAGGACTGTTTCTGGGACCATTTGGAGGTTTTTATGGATCATTTCAGGATGATTTTTTCATTGTTTATTGGACTTGTTTTGCATAATTTTGGGACTATTTCGGGATGGGCCTGAAGAAAATTTCAAACTGAGGGCAGTGCTCTGCAGTCATCACTAGCGCAACTCTAGCGGTAGCCATTCGAGTCATGCGATCATCTCAACCTTTTTAATCTATCCTCCAAAGTGGAGTTAACAATGCCATCTAGTGCTAAGTAGACCAGGTCACTGATCATTTCTTTTGTTTCTTATCCTTGGTTTGATTCCTTTACATTTTTCTTACACATTTTATAACCAGCCTATTTCCATCTCCCATCACTTCCTTCATAACTTGGATGGTTTCATTTGAAAATGAATGAAAATTTAAAAAATATTCTTATACTTTGTGTGTTTATTTATCAACTTGGCGTAAGCGTAACTATTTACATCCAATCCCCAGCAATATCCAATAATTCGAACTCGTAAGCGAAACGACGCAAAAGCATAATTAATAATTAAAAACAAACGAAAAACGTATACAGCAATGAAAACAAAATCGAGCATAAATTACTTTTACAATTATTTGCTCATTTATTGCCAAATTAATATTTGTCTCTTGCGCTTTTAAAATTCACTGTGACAGCAATAATTATTGCGTAAGGCTTGCAGAGTCCTCAGCGAATACATGAAACTGTCTTTTAGTTACACTTCTTTATATGTTTATATGTAAATATATCATCCCAGTTTCGCTTATATTATTTTCTTTATCGTGAGGAATCACATTAATTTCCTTATGTCCCCTTGCCGCTGCTTGCGAATTCCAGCTCAAAGTCAATGCAACGAGTTTTTTACTACCCAATTTTTTTGTTGTTTTACCTGTTATTATCTGCTGCATTGTTTTTATTGTTTTATTTGTATTTTATCTGCAACTCGCTTCATGGCGTGGCTTTCGCTGTCCAAAATGGATGACATTTGGTTATCCATCTGCCATTCAAAGTCTTTGATGGAAAGCGGTTTAATTAAGACAAGCAAAGGCGGTGGCGTTGGATATTCTTACGAGTTGAATCTTATACTGAAAAATGGTGTATAAACAATAGGTTTTTTCTTATTATTGCTTTGTGAAAATTTGCATTCTTGCTATGCTATAGTTCTTTCTGGAGAAAGGTATTTACATAGTTACATACACAGCAGTTTCCTTGCGATATATTCGGATATAGGGCAACTTCCAAAAAATTAATTTTAAAATATTCGTACACAATAACAACATGAAAGAGGGATAGATTATCAACACAGGAGTGCGTATTCAAATCCCACTCCCGAAAAAAAAACTGTATGGTAGTATGATCGAAGCAGCTGTAGCATTGTCCACCCGCCCTACTTGATTGTTAGTTTCCTCTCAAAAAATTTAATAAAATAATTTTCTTCCTGTGCTTAAAATGATCTTTTTGAGTGTATCATATCGTTGTAGTTTGTTCATACAGCAATCGCACGCTCTTCCTTCTTAAGTCAATCACTCAATTACTACTGTGAATGAAGTTTTTTAAAAAGTACAGTTGCGGTGAACGTGCTATCTCAAAAACTTTTTAACTGATTTTCATAATTTTTTTCAATTGTTCGTATTGACAATCTCGTGTCCTTGAACGATTTGTTTGAAATTTTGAACAACTGAAAAATCGATTTTTTTGTCAACATAGTTTTTGTATTGGAAAACAAATTTTTTTAAGAAAACCTAATCGTTCCAGAACACCACAATAGATTGGTCTCTAATAATTTTTTTGAATTTTTTCATTTCTGTTGCGCGGTTTTCTTTGGAGAGTGTTCAGAACTCTGACAATTTTAAATAGTTTTTTAAATAATTTAACTCGTTTTTTTTTCGTCGATAGTGCTAACAACCAATTGCATAAAACTCTTAAAATTAATCACGAACTTAGCTTACATTTTTACCTCAACTTTATCCTCTTAACTCCTATTAACCCTATCACTAATCTCTCACACGTACTATATCCTAATTATATAAGTACACTCAATTATTACTCCATTCTCTAATTTTTAGCTCAACTTTTCCCTTCAAACCTCTCTCATATTTGTATTCTGCTGTTACGGTAAAATATATTAATATCCACCTTTTTGACCCTGTCTTCCTTAATATTTTCATTACATGCATTCCTTCACTTTTTACTCTGCCACGCTTTCACTATTCTTATTATATCCCGTTCACTCTTTTGCTCTTATGTTATTTTCCGTTTTCACTTTTTCAATTTTTAACTATCACCCTAGCTCACACAACCAATATCGCATCGCTCGCTATTTCAGTGTTACTTTTTTTCTCTTTACTCTTCTAGTCTTTAATCATTTTACTTTTCCATTATTTCCACATTCACTGATCTTACTATTTAACTCTTTCTCCCCTTCCCTTTTTCAACATTTGACTCTCTCATAGTTCAAACACTCAATATCATGCCCTTTCACTTTTGCACTCTTTGTCATTCTTTCTTCACTGTCTCAATATTTCCAAAACTCTCACATTCGCTATCTCTTTCTATCACTCTATAGTCATTGTTGATGTCGTTTCGTGTCTATATTGTTATAACCCATTTCATTTAAGACAAATTTTTATTAGGTGGTAACATTGTAAAAAATCCCAAATTTAAGTGGGATCGTGATAAAAGCTGATATGCAAATAAGTATAATATGATTAGGCTGCAAATACGAGACAACCTTGTAAAAATATTTTCAGTGGCAACATCTAGACAGAAAGTCTTAGAATGTAGTTCATCATGCCCTAGCCTGTGAAATTTCCATATCCAAAATACCAGCAATCGATTTGTCAGCGTTTACTTTAGAATTGGCTTCCCTCTTGCCGTTCGTCTATGCAAACGCATCCACTTAAACTGTCGCACGTTTTCGGTTTATTAATTTCGGCGCAAAGTTCTTTCAACAAGAAGTTCGAACGTACGTTTCACCTTGCTGGAATACTGAGCTTACACATACATACACACATGAGTGCTCTACCGCAGTAGGGGAAATCTCTAGTTCTGTACTGATATGGTTTTTGTGTATTTGGATCCACTACTACTTAGTTCTTTCACAATGTCTTTTACATCTAAAGAGGTGGCGAATTTAACAAGGCGTTGCGCTACGCACTGGAAATTTTCCTCGCTACATTACCTTTGCTATAGTTAAGAACTAGTTAAATATTCTACAGCTTAGATCTAGTTTGTTTTATTAGTGCTATATACTGGGAATTGACCCGAACAGGATTTCGGCCAATATTGCGATAATTCTGAGCCAATTCATTCGAGCATTTGCCATGTCATGATATCCAATCAATTAAATTGGCAATGCACTATTATTGATCATTATTTCTAAAATAAAAAACAAAAAACGGATTTAGTAAAAAGTAATAACATAAATAAATTTTAAATAGTTATTACTATCGATAATAATTACTTTAAATTATATTTGTTAACATGGCATTTTTTTTAAATAATAGTGCAGAATTATGATTTTCTATCAATTAAACTGACAATGTACGATATTGATCAATATTTTTAACAAACAAAAAATCGGGATTAATCAAAAGTAAAAATATTTTGAAATAAGCATTACTTTTCATAATAATTACTTTTGAGTATTTATGACTACTTTTGATTGTTTTTAAATAATCATGAATTATTATGATTTTCAATTAATTCATAAGTAATAAATAAAAAAATCTGAATAATCATTACTTTTGGTTATTTTTTATTAATACGATTCATAATTTATTTGGTTTTTGGCCGTCCGTATAAACTTTATGGTGTTTTTATGAGCTTAGAGGCTCAAGACTGTCTTAAGACTGTCATAAAACACCCTAAAGTTAATAAGCATTACTTTTCATAATAATTACTTTTGAGTATTTATGACTACTTTTGATTGTTTTTAAATAATTATGAAATATTATGATTTTCAATTAATTCAAAAGTAATAAATAAAAAAATCTAAATAATCATTACTTTTGATGATAATTACTTTTGGTTATTTTTTTATTAATACGATTCATAATTTATTTGGTTTTTGGCCGTCCGTATAAACTTTATGGTGTTTTTATGAGCTTAGAGGCTCAAGACTGCCTTAAGACTGTCATAAAAACACCATAAAGTTAATTTGATTCATGTAATGCACGATTAATTATCAATATTTATACTTTAAAAAAGTAATTATTTAGCAATAACAAAAATTAAAAATAATCATTTAAGTTATTGTGGATAAGCGTTGATTTCTTTTCGCTTTTTATAACCGAGGAAAATCGTGACTTTTTGGTTTTTATTTTCTGTTTTATATTTTAATATCTTTAATAGGACACGTACTTTAATTACTTATTTTTTTACGAATAGTTTAATTAAAATTGTTTTCAGTTTTTAAGGATTTTAATGCCTGTTTTTTTGATAATTGTTTTTTTTTGAATGCAATACAAAATGCCTAGTAATGATTACACCACAACCGTTTTTAAAGTAGTAAGCTAGTCAATAACGAACTAGTTCCTAATTGATACTTTAGATCAAATTCTCCACCAGAAATTTAACTCACCAGCTACGAAGCTACATAAAATAAAAACAGCTACACTCACCCAGTGAAACAAACACAAACTTTGCTTTTGAAATATTATACCAAACTTTTTATATTCTTGCTTTCCATGCATGACTGCCATGTAAATTTTACATCAATTGCCATCAAGTAGGAAACGCAATTTTAACATTTATTTTCTTCGAAGCACTCAAGAAATCTCACCTTATTTCCCTATACTCCAACGCCTTCTCCCTTTCGCCCAGCACGCGTTTGTTTGCGCTTTAAAAGTTTTTAATTTACAATAATAATAACAAGCAAATCGACAAACAACAAACATATGTGAAATGGTAAGGAAACCGGCAGCTGCTTCTTCTCACTCATATCAGTCGAAAGCGGAAATTCATTCATTGCGCATGTGAGTAATGAAGTTCAAATGATGTGCGTAGACGACGTGACTTTTCTGCCGGAAAGCATCACAACATCGCATCTACTCTGTCGTGATTCCTTCTGAGAATTTTCTCATACTTACTTTTAACTGCAATGAGGTTATTAGCTTCGAAATTGTATTTCTGTGAGAAATGTGCGTTCACGCTTGAACAAGGCTCTCACCTTCTTTTGTTATACTTTCACTGTTTCCCCCCCACCTTTCTTGCGCATAAAAAGATAATTTTGGCGAATTAAATAAATTTTCCAATTTCCATATTATTTTGCTACATTTTCTTACTATACATCATTCTTTCATTTTCCTGAGTTACACATCCCACACACACAAGTCCGCCAAGTAACATAGGAAGTATATGCGCACATATGCGTACTTATGCTTCAGCCGGAAACGTGTTGAAAAATCAACTTTCAGTGATTTCATAAAATATTTTGTCTTCGTAGCTAAAAGCGTGCACTTGTGAGGCATAACTTTTAGGGGAGGAAGAAGAAAGAGCAATGAAGGATTACTACTGAGCATTTCAGTTGAATTCGAACGGAAAGTGGTTCGTTATCTAATGTGAGAAAGCTCCGGAACTGACTTGATAGCGTTGTAATTAATAAATATGAAAAACTGAGAGATCGTTTTAAAAAAGAGATAGAAATTCGGTAGTCGGATATCTTCACATGTTTTTAAATACTGCCTTTGTTGTTGTTAATGAATGAATATAATTCTGTGCTCTTTAAGTTTTGTGTACCCAATTGACATGGAAATGTTACTTGGGGAACACACGAAATGTTTTTGGATCGCCTATGTCAGGAGTGTTATAATTGGTAGTGTGCTGCTCCAATAAACCAAAGAAACCTGGATCAAATCCTGGCACAAGTATTATAAAAACTAGCTTAGAACACATTCCTCAAAACGTAGTCGCTATCCCTAGCTTCCCAGCAAAAATTAATCTGCCTTAGCCGACTGCGTTTGGTATAAAGCATGTGGGTTCCATAAATTCAAAGGAAATAGTAAAAGTAGCCCACCAAAATTTGGAAGAAAACATGGATAAGTTGTTGTCGTTGTTGCTAAAATTATACAAAGCAGTTTCCTCAAAAATTAAAAAAAAATAGTCATTGTATGTATGCGCTTTCAAGCAGTTACGTTAGAATAACCATGAAAAAGAGTAAAAAGAAAAGCAAATATATCACGAACAGACTAAGCGCTTAAAGCCAACAAAAACAAAAGGATCACAATGATAAATGATAAATGAAATATGTACCTATAACAAAAATAAAAAATCAATAAAACTAAAAATTTGCTCAATAAAAGAAGCAAAGATTCACAATAACAAAAATAAGTTCAAAAATGAGATAGCAAGAACAAATACAAAAACATACATCATAAAGAAGGAACTAAAAAATACAATAATGAAAGCAAAAAAGTAAAAGCAGTAAATCGTAAGCAATTTAAAAATTAAAAAACGAGTCAACAAAGGAGATATCAAAACAGTGAAAAACATAAAAGGAAGAAAATTGAGAACAACTTAAAACATTTAAGTATAAATAATAACAAGTAAAAAATTTAAGGAAAAAATAAATAAATAAGAAAACGACAAAATTAAAACTAAAAACAATTAAATAAATGAAAACAATGAAATTAAAATTAAAAATAATTAGCGAATCAATCAACACTATAAGAAACAACCAGCATTAAAACATATGAGAAACAGCAGAATAACCAAAAACATATGAATCAACACAAAAGACAGCAACCAGTAAAATAACAAATAAGATAGTTATACATGAACAACAGGAGCAAAAAAAGAGAATTAATAATATAATACAAAAATAAATGATTTAATAATATAACTTACTAAAAAATTAAATATCACAACACCAAAAAATATAAAATAAATAAAAAACAACAAAATCTATATACATATATAAAATTCAAATTATGTATGTATATATAAATCGACTTGCGTCCTAAACGTATAAACCGATCGTAACCAAATTTGAAACACGAACTGGATACCTTACCGGGATGGTAATGAGCTAAAAAATATTTTGATATATATAGGGGGCGTGGCACCTCCCATACAAATGGAATTTTTAACAGTCCGTATTTCTGGAAGTATTTACGTTAGACTACTGAAATTTTGTAAGGGGTTATATGACATTAATCCCTACCACATCCAGAAAAACTGCGGATAACGAAAAAGGGGGCGCGGCACCTCCCATACAATTGGAATTTTTTATAGTCCATATCTCTGGAAGTATTTAGGCTAGACCAATGAAATTTGGGAAGGGGTTATATGAGGTTAATCCCTAACACCTCCAAGAAAACTGGGAAAAACGAAAAAGAGGGCGTGGCACCTCCCATACAGCTGAAATTAGTCATAGTCCGTATCTCTGGAAGTATTTACGTTAGACCACTGAAATTTGGTAATGGTTTATATGAGGTTAATCCCTACCACCTCCAAAAAAACTGGGGATAACGAAAACGGGAGCGTGGCACCACCCATACAGCTGAAATTTTTTTTATAGAAATATGGGGTGAAGCCGTCGGGTATAAGCTAGTTAAAAATAAAACTGATTAGCAAAAAAACCAACACCAAAAAACCACAACAAACAAAACAAGAGCAGCAGAGTAAACCTAAATATAAATCACAACAAAAACGAAAGTAATAAACAGCAAATAATACAAATCAGGCAGAAAAATAGTAATAAACAATAAAAGACTGAGTAAAAAAATAGGAACAACTATCAAGAAAGGTCAAGGCTAAACAACCAAACAAAAACCACAACTAAAATTAAAAAAAAAAACCAACAATTTAGAGCAAGAACCAAGAACATAAGAAAAACAGAAATAAGTAATAAATAAAAAATAGAAAGTAAACAAGCGATTTGCGCCTTTGAATTACAATGCGGGCCAGTCAACTTATCTTACCAATAAATGACCTTAATTGGCAACATAAAGTGCGGTCAACCCAATCTCCACCCCTTCTTTTACGGTGAGTAGAACCCAAGCCCATTATCTACTGTCAAGCAATAATATCCTTGGTTATGTGGCCTTGGAATAGCGGTAAGGAACATAAATGCTTCGAAGAATTTTTTTGAGAAAGAAAAGAGATTTTTACTACACCGCACATGATACCGAGCCATACATCAGCACAGGTCTTATGGAATGTGATATATGTTCGTGGATCATTATATAGATGAACTCGCTATAACAGTCCTTTATAGTTCTAAATCTCTCCAGTTTCGAGAATCTATGCGAGAAATTTCATGTTGTCTAGCTGTCAGCGAAGGAAAGCATTTAGTTCTCAGTTACAATTTGTAAAATTTGTTATAAATTCCCAAAGTTGGAGAAATATTTTTTCGATGCTTGCTGGCTGTTGCCGTTGCTGCTCCATGAATGAATGGGACATTTCGAACAGTAACGTTTATTGGTTTTTTTTTGTCATCTTCTGCCGCCTCAATCATAATGATGTCAATTCTTAACTCTACAACGCCTCACAACACCAGTTAAAATTGCTTCTTCTTGCTTTTTATTCCAACAATTTGTTGGTTTTTACGACCTATACAGTTTCAAGTATCATGACTATGAATGAGCTCAAGGTCACTAATAATTTTTCTATAGCGAAAATTATTATTAATTTTTTAATTTTTTTAATAATTTATTCAATCATTAAAAGTTTTTAATTGAATAGAAAAGGACAATTTTTAGAGACTACTTCTTCTTCGAATTAAAATACAGCGGCTTCGCTGGCTAAGCCACGTAGTGCGAATGAGCGAAGATGCTCCAGCCCAGAAGGTATTCTTATCGGCACCCGCCGGTGGAAGCAGAGGACGAGGGAGACCACCACTCCGATGGAAGGACCACGTGGAGACCGATTTGCGATCCCGCAGTGTTTCCAATTGGTGCATCGAGGAAAGGACTGGCGAGCTATGTTGGACGGTCAAAATCGCCCGGGCGGTTAGATGACCATTCAAAGAAAAAAGATTTCTTCTTGTTATCGCTACTCTAATAATAAAATTCGAAAGATTGGATGAAACCATACATGTGCTTTGAGAAACCCCATATCGAATTCAAACAATTTAAATTTCAATTTCATTTTTCATTACTTCTTATTTTATTCTTATTTTTCTTATATATTATTGCAATAATTTGTTTTTTTTTTCTCATATTATTTCCTATATTACAACGCTTTTGCTTATCAATTCAATAAAATGTGCGAATGTCTTCGGTTGATTAGATTTTGTATTTGTAGATTTTATTTGCTATCTCCAGGGTATTTTTGGTTTGCTGTCTATTTTATAATTCGTTTATGTAATGCGTTTTTTCTTCAGTATTGAATCTTTGTTTTTGTTTGTTGATTTTTAAATTGTTTTATGTTTAGTCTAATTTTATTTTCTATAATACAAAGATTAGCTATGCTAATAGTTTTTACTTTTGGTCATATTAAACGCAAATGCGTTTTTAATAATTTTTAAGTCGTTTATGCTGTTTAGTTAAATAATGGTAAAAGAATAATTCGATTCACAAGAAAAACCAAAAACTAAAAAGAAAAATCAAAGAAAAAAATTTAAGAGTTATTATTATTAAAATTCTGTTATCGGACATAAGACTTAGAATTAACACAAAAAAAAAACTGATTAAAAAATTATTTAACAATGTGAATTTTGACGGCCCTTTCAAAACTATATTTAGAGTCGACTTTATATCGACTATTGTTTAGGACGTGTTTTCAAAATATTTGTTTAATATATATTAATATATATTTGTATTTTCATAAAAATGTTAGAAAAAATTAGTTTGGCCTTTAATTAGATACAAATTTTAATCACTTAATTTTTTCAAACATTGCGAAGTAAATTTCAGTTTTATTTATAATCTACATATGTATATGAGGTGCCCCTAAAAGTATGAAAAAGTAAGTTTCATGCTTTGCACATGCCCACCGGTTACTGCAGCTTGAGAACCGTGTGATAGTTCAGTGTGGCTCTGCTTCAACAAAGCAGGTAACTTTTAACAAAAAATGTTAAAATGCTTTTCACACTCATTTTTAATCTGCATATCTCAGATGACCCTAAAAGTATGCAGCGCTAAGTTTCATGTTTTAAATATGGCTTGGTGAAGTCACCAGCTCCTCAAGCATGTCTGGCGTTTGATAAGCATTATGGGTCTGCCTCGCTACAAAGCAGAGTGGCTGTCCAAAGAGCAAGTAGCTATCATACTAAAATGTTGCATAGTTTTAGGCGCATGTGGAAGTCCTTTCAATAGTCGTAAAATCATTGTAATGACTTCACAAAATGTTGCCCAGATTTTCTAAACGCGCATTTATTGTTCTTCAAATATCTAACATTTTATTCTGTATGAATTTTTAAAATAAAATCTCTTGCTCCCAAAAGTATGCAAAGCTGTTTCACAACTAACGTAGTTCATAGGCAACGGCAGGTCTAAGCATCATCTTGTTTTTTGCCATTTTGTATCTGTGCTAAAGGAAGTCTCTTAATGAGAGCGGAGTTTCTATATATTCCTTAATGTTTTTGAAATCTACTACCTTTTCGATAAACTGTCTTAGTTTTTTGGTAGCTCAGGTACTTGGAAAAATTTTCCGAGAAATGCACTTGATTTACATAAAAGAATTTAGACCCGGCCTGGGTAACAATTAAAGCAACAACTTTTACCGGGACTTCTGCTACTTCATTATTCTCCACAAATTTGAATGGTATATACAAAAAAGGACTTCAAACTTAAAAAGAAAAAAGGATTTTTTGTATCAAACTAAAAATTTTGCTAAAATCAAGTATCACTTGGAGTTTTTTTTTAATAACAGTTTATCTTTACGGAATATGCAGAAAGTTCTAGTTGTAAGCTAGTACTTTTTCTGTTGGGATTACAGGTCGAGTGCAAAAATGCTATTAAACGTTGCATACTTTTAGGCTCAACAAATAAACTTTTGATGCTTTTTTAGGTTGAATGTTGGCTTGACTTACAAAGTATGCTGCTGGAATATGATGTTGGAATATAGAGTGTCAACGACTGATTTGACGTGGAAAACTTTTGGCTCTGTTTGAAAAAAAAAAAATAAATAAAAAAAAAAAACAAAAAGAAAAGAGAAAAAGTTTCGTTCGTTTCAAAAAGTTGTACAGCAGCTGAAATCCACTAGAAAATGATACTAAGAGTACTTTCACAATTTTTTTTTTTTAGACATATACCAAGTTATAAAAAATTTAATTTATTAAATAGCTTTGTAGTATAGTTCTGTAAGTTTTAACTATATTCTTGTCTAGAGCACACATTTAACTATATTAATATAATTATTTTAACTACATAAATTATTCGTTTGTAGATTATGCTAATTTTGCTTATTTAAACTAACAAATTTCTTATTTAATATTTTTAATTCCATTTTCTTTTACTTTTTTCATAAGTTTTCTAATTAATACATTCTCTTTGAATTATTTACTTTGTATTTACAAGATTTGTTTAGTACCCGTGAATGCGCGTATCGTTTGGCTAAAAATTACATTTCTGCTGCTTGTTCATCATTTTAATTAAATTCTTCTATAACTACTTGAATAATAATTGAAACGTATTTACAATATTATAGTATTTATTGATGTATATACAACTTAATTATTAACTAGCCCAACCATTTTAATTACTTAATTTAAAACTTTTTATTTAGTAGTTTTCTAGCTCCAATTAATTTTTTACAACTGTTTTGCTTCTTTTTTTGTTGCTTTTTATTCATTTTTCATATTTCTAAACTTTTTTTGTTTGTTTTATTTTTTTGTCAAAGTCTTTCATTTCATAGGAATAATTTGTCTTAATTCGCTTTGTTTTTGCTTTTTATTTTATTGATTTGTGAGTTTTGTATTTGTAAATGAAATATTGTGAGCTATTTACAAGTTGTTAGGTGTATAAAAAAAGACTGTTTTATAATAGTAGTAAAATTAAAATGGATATCGTTAGACGAAATAAGAAGAAATAAGAAAAAGAAGCTGTGATTTTAATAATTTTCATTTAAAATATATCGAGTTCTATCCCTCTCGAGAAATCACATAAAAAGAAATATCAAAGTTTATACAAAGTTCAGAAAAGTTAGTTGAACTTTAAATTTTGTAGACCAATCCATTTTAGTACCATATTGTGCAAGTTAAAACTCGCCAAAAAATTTCTCTGAATTTTCAAAATTTCTTTCGTCAAGGGTTTTGAGTGATTTCTTCCATACAACGCATAAAGAAAAATTATATTTATATGGAAGAAAATACCCAACATCCTTGACAAAAAAGTTTAAAAAGTTCAGGAAAAATGTTGAGGTACTATTACTTACTTATTATTGCACATATAAAGTCAAAAACTACTAGTGGCAGTTATTTCCGTTTAATAATGTTTAATCCGCATTCATGGGAAAATGTTCCTTTTAAGCAGACGGACTTCACTGTGTATAACAACAGCAAAACAGCAAACTAAAGGTACCACTCTTCCATTGAGTATACCGACTACTGCTGCTGCTACTGCTGGCACACAGAGATTTTGCTCTCAAAAAAGTGTTGCCACTATATGAAAACAATCCTCCTTGTAAAAACTGCAATCTACAAGCAATTTACTTGAGATAATTTTAAGGCTGTAATAACAATAAATTTTTAGTCAGAGATTGCAATCAAATTGATTTCAAATAAAAGTAAATTGATTGAATTGATGATTACAAATGGAGTGCAGATAATTACTTCACGATCTTAAAAAGATCTTAAATTTTTATTGGATCTTAAATTAAAAAAAAAAACTTTTAATAATTAATTAAAAATGATTATAAAAAAATAAAAACAATAATTATTTTCATAAGAATTTAAAAAGTGAAAAATTATTATTCTTGGCCTTGAGCTCGTTTCATGAATAATTGAAATTAAATTGATTGATAATATCCACAATCAATCTTTAATCAGAGATTGCAATCAATTCGATTTCAAATAAAAGTGCTAATAATTAGCTGCAATCAAAAGTTTACAAATACAATCATTTTGTATGGTAAACAAATTACTTCTCTGATTAAAACTGTCAAGTTTGCAATAGAGATCTCTCTCAGTTTAAGAAACTGCAGTGCAAGTTAAATACATAGACTGCAATCAATTCAGAGATGGAGTAAAAAGTTTTAAGAATCGCAAGCTATAAAAAAATAAATATATCGATTTCAATCAAATTTGGTCTATATTTTTTAGTCCATTTTAAAAAAGTTAAAACAAAAGATACATTTTTTGGTTTTATACAGAATTTGAAAACAAAAGAAATAATTTGACTTTCAGTTTTTAAGTTAAAAATAAGAGCAGAAGTCGCACTATGAAACTCATATTCCCTTAATTAATAATCTAGTTAATAGGTATTTTTCATTGTCTTACAAATGTTTAGAACATTAAGTTGAATATTGGTTTTTTAGTTTGGTGGTAGAAAGATTTTGTATTTTTTTTTTATAAAAGGACAACAACAAAATTTTATTAGCTTTCTTAATACCTATAACTTTTCTAATGTCCTAAATAACTAGCTTATTCAACTACTAAAAATGCTATTTTTACAAAGTATGCTGAACTCTATATATTTGTATTGCCTATAAGAAATAACAGTAAAACATATTCGTACACATAAACAGGGCAGTTAATATATATAAACCACTCGGAGTAGACATGCTTTAGACAAAAAAAAATTTTAAAAAGAAGAAATAAAAAAATTTAATATAAAAAAGTTTTATATTTAAATAATAAAATTTTTTTTTATATTTTATTTTATTTAAGTGTAAAAAATTTCAAATAAAAATAATAAATAGACATGTTTTAGACAAAAGAAAAATTTAAAAAAAAGAAGAAATAAAAAAATTTAATATAAAAAAATTTTAATATAAATAATAAAATTTTTTTTATATTTTATTTTATTTAAGTGTAAAAAATTTCAAATAAAAATAATAAATTTTTTAAAAAATTTATTTATAACAGTTTATGATTTACAAAAATCTTAAATACTTTTTTTATTTAATATATTACACATCTTATTTAACGGTAGTAAATCTAAACTTTGCACATGTCTTTAAAAAGATAAACAAAAAAAAAAAATTTTTTTTTACAAATTAAAAGCAGAAAGTTTTGAAATTTTTTTACATACTTTTTATCAGAAATTCGGTAACTTAGTTTAGTAGACAATTAAATTTAAGTCCAACAAAGTGCAACCTTGGTTCCTTAGAAAATTGCGCCCAGTTTTTGGAATTTTTTGTTTGCCGCATTTGCTTCCATAGAACGACTTATGAATTACATTCCTCCTTATGTACAGGGTGTTTTTTTTACAGGTTTGTTTTTCGAATAGAGATAAAACTGGCATTTTGTGGTCAAATCTGGCAACTCTAATGTCATTTATGTTCAGTTTGGTTTGCCATTTCATCATGAACAGGTTGACAAAAGAACAACGCTTTGCAAATCGTGCAAATTTATTTCGAAAATAATGGTTCAGTTCGCGAAGTTTACCGTGAGCTCCGTCCATTTTATGGTCGACATAATCGTCCATCAGAGCAATTAATTCGGTCAACCATGGATCGTTTTCGCACTACGTTTACTCTATGTGATAATACGCATCCGCAGAGACGTCGAACAGTGCGCACCGAAGAAACAATTGCCGCTGTAGAGCAAAGTGTTGAAGAGGACCCGAATGAATCGATTCGCCACCGTGCACAGCAATTGGAGCTTTGTCCATCAACTTTATGGAAGATTTTGCGCAAAGATCTTGGCTTGCGACCTTACAAGATCCAGCTTGTGCAAGAATTAAAGCCGCGAGACCATGCAATGCGTCGTGATTTTGGTGTATGGGCCGAAAATGAGATTGATTTCGATGCTGATTTTCATCGCAAAATTTTGTTCAGTGATGAGGCTCATTTTTGGTTGAATGGCTACGTCAACAAGCAAAATTGCCGCATTTGGAGTGAAGAGAATCCACATGAGACCCTTGAAACGCCATTACATCCACAAAAACTGACTGTTTGGTGTGCTCTATGGGCTGGTGGAGTCATTGGGCCATACTTCTTCCGCAATAATGCTGGAGAGGCAGCTACCGTTAATGGAGACCGGTATAGAGCCATGATAACCGACTATTTTGTTCCCGAATTGGATGGCATGAATGTGGATGAGTTGTGGTTCCAACAAGACGGCGCTACATGCCACACAGCGCACGTCACAATCGATTTATTGAAACAAACATTCGATGAGCGCATAATTTCGCGGAATGGACCTGTCAATTGGCCACCAAGGTCGTGTGATTTGACACCATTGAATTATTTTCTTTGGGGATATGTGAAGTCGCTCGTCTACACCAACAAACCAGAAACGTTAGGGGAATTGGAAGCCAACATTCGTGGCGTTATTGCCGACATACGGCCCCATATGCTTGAAAAAGTGGTTGAAAATTGGACCTGTAGAATTGGCTTTATTCGAGCCAGCCGCGGCGGCCACATACCCGAAATCATATTTAACCATTAATGGCATAAAATTATCCTTCCAATAAAGTCAAATTGATGGACCTTAAAACGATTTTCTTGTGTTTTATTTCAATTCGAAGTTCTATACCCCTAAAAAAAACACCCTTTAGAAGAAATTGTATTATGAATTAAAAAAAAAATAAAAAATAATAAAAATTTTCTAGTCACCATAAGTTGAACCTAGTTGGACTAAAATTTAAAAAAAAAATAAAAAAAAAATTTTCCAAATTGTTTCTACTATTAAAGAGATTGAAGTAATCTTAAATAAGACAGAAATTAAGCTGCTAACCAGTAGAGGAAAGTTCCAGAGACATTTCACAGAGCTACACATAGCCCTACAGAAAATGTTAACAATTCTTTGTAGTCTAGACACATAGTCATCGGCGCCTTTATCGACATATCGGGGGCTTTTGGTGCAACGACATATCAAACTATACAACAAAATAGTAAATCCACCAAAGAACGTCAAAACAATGACTAATTTCCGGCTAATATCTATGCTAAAGAGAACCCAAATCGTTTAAGAGCTATTAGGAACCACTAACTGATTTGTAGCCATGCGGGAATGTCCTCAAAAGGGAGTGGTCTTTCCTCATCTGTGGGCGCTATTCGTATGTGATTTAGGAAGCTTACTAAAAAGCCATAATTTAACAAACCAGTGTATACAAATAAGTTAGTTTAGAAAGCACTGTATTGACTAATTAAGACAAAGGTAGCCAAATTGTTTATACTTAATGCGAAATTATTTAATATTTTAAGGAGTTAAAACGAACTTTAAATAAGATAGGAATTAGCCTGGAAGATAAAATCACAGCGACTGCTATACAAAAAATTGTAGGAAATGTTAAAAATTCTTTGGGGTCTAAAACCCCGCGCTTTTATTGATACTAACAAGGACAGAGCGCAATGAATATTATCCAGATGGCGTCTACGCTATAGAAAAGACAAATCAGTTCAGAGCTAGTAGGAACAACTGACTCAAATGTGGTAACTACTAAATGACTTCAAAGGGGTGTGGTCTCTCTCTTCTTATGCACAGTAGTCATTTCTTTTATTTATTGAAAAGCCATGCTTTCGACAAACAAGTCTATCTAAAGAAGACAGTTTAGCAAGCACTGTATTGAATGTCTAATACAAAGGTAGTCGTTGATTTTGGTCGAAACGGATATTATAAGGGATGATGTCGATTATGTTATCGCCTACGTAACACAAATCTTTCGATTTTTTTAGTTGGACTATGGCGGCCGCCGTGGTGTGAAGGTAGTGTTGCCGGCCTACCACACCGAAGGTCCATGGTTCGAGCCCTGGTACGGGTAACATCAAAAAGTGATTTGAAAAAAAAAAGTTTTTCAAAACGGGGTCGCCCCTCGGCAGTGGTTTGGCAAACTCTCCGAGTGTATTTCTGCCATGACAGGCTTCTCAGCAAAAATTCGTCTCCTTTGTAGATGCCGTTCGGAGTCGGCAAAAAACTGTAGGTCCCACCAATTTGTAGGGAAAATTCAAATCGGCACACCACAAATTGGAAGAGAAGCTTGGCGCAAAAATCTCTTAGGAGGTTTATGATGATATACCTGTTGTATATCGCGCCATAGAGATAGAGAGAGATGGAAAGTTAGTTCACATGCGAATACATTGTTTTAACAACACAGAGCTTCTGCTACCTGGATAGTATGTGGCTTCTAACCGTTCGTAGTATAGATCCTTATAGGTAATTATTCGTTAAATGATTAAAACATATCCAATCTGAATGGTTTATATATACGAAGTCTGTGCTATATTGAATAATCTAAACTACATTTTTTTTTCAATCTTTCTAATTTTTTTATATACCTCAAACGACTTTGTGTGCAAATACTTATCATAAGTTTTTCACCATTTATCAATTTCAATAACTTTTTATTCTCTATTTAAACATTATACTGATATAACTAATTTAAGTTATCAACACTTTGTGTTTTTCTTTAATAATTAATTATCCTACACACTCTCTGCTTAAACCAACACGGTTAATTTCGTTTGTAGATAAAGGCCTTAATTTACATAGACACACACACATATATAACTAAATTACAACTACTTACCACTACATTTACAGTTTACTAATTGAAATTAGAATTTGTACAATAACGAAGATTTGTTGGTTTCTTTTCGTTTCATTTTCTTAATTTCTATTAACTACCCTTAATTTACATATATATTTTACCTATCACGTTAGGGAATTGACACGTTTTTTCATGTATGATGATCATGGGTATCTGTAAGATAACGAAGAAAAGAAAATAAAGCGATTAGTTAAGAAAATCTATAGAATGCGAAAAGAAGACAAATATCACAGGACATAGTTTGCATATATTATAATGTACACTTATCTCTAAAGTTTGAGGTAGACTTGCACAGTGTGTAGATACATTTTTTTTTATCGTGCTTGACATTGACACACTGAGATAAATCGAGATAAAGCAACACCAAGAGTTTTTCGTCTAGTGCTTTGATATTATTTTCCATTATACAAAGTCAAGCTCAAAACCAAAATTTGATCACGAAGGTTAATATACCTCCACCCTCCTCCCTCTCCCCTCCCTATTCAGCAGTACTTGAGCAAATGCAACCGAATCTTTATAGAAATTGTCGTCTCAAATATGTGATGTTAATCCTAGTGATGTGATATGAGAGAGCTTGTTTGCGATGTGATGCAAAGTTATATGACATTCTGTGATGTGATGCTATCACGTGATGTGGTTTATTTGAGGCGAAATTCTTTAAAAAACTTTTATCAAATTACCCTCGCTCGAGGTGTGATGTGATGGAACGTGCTGAGTTGAGCCAAAAGAATTGTGTGAATCTAAATGCTCATGAAACTTAGAACTGTAGAAAATTTGTGGGATTTGGACTGCAACCGTAACCATAACTGTAAACTTAAATGTAACCGTAACCATAACCGCACAATGAACGTAACCATAACATGAACGTTACTGTAGCCGTAACCGTGATTGCAATCATATTCATAATTATTCCTAAAGTGCCCGTAACCATAACCATAGCCGATACTTGAATCATAACCATAACCGTAACAATAGCTGTGACTGTAACAACAACTTTATAAATAT
The DNA here is from genome assembly GCA_949987695.1 of Merzomyia westermanni. Taxonomy (NCBI): domain Eukaryota; kingdom Metazoa; phylum Arthropoda; class Insecta; order Diptera; family Tephritidae; genus Merzomyia; species Merzomyia westermanni. The sequence continues at coordinate 194,922,803 of OX465289.1, forward strand.
AATCATGACTGTAACCATAACCATAAACGTAATTGCAATCATAATCATGCTTCTTATTATGAACGTACCCGTAACCATAACCATAACCGTAATAGTGACACAACTATAACCATAAACCTAGCCTTAACTATGATATGAGTAGTGTGTGACAATATTTACAAACAAAAAAATGTATATATTTCTTCCCTATGATTGCTGTGATACGTGTAACATGTAATTTGAGTAAAATGGTGGTAAGGAGTTGTGAAAAAAATCAATTGTTTGTTATGATAACCTGATGATAAAGTAGTGATGTGATGACAGCAAAAATGGCTTGGTTTTTAGCGTAAACAAGAATAAGTTGGTGATTGTTGTGATGCGAGGTGATGTGAATGTATTTTATGACTAAAACTAGGGTTAAAAATATTGATGTGATCTGTTTTCACGTCAAAGAGTGTTTGGCAAATAGCAATATGATGTGACTTACACGAATGATGTTGATGTGATGTGGTGATGTGATATAAAAACTTGAAATTTTTGGAATAGGACGACACAACAGAAAACAAACTTTAAGCACCTGCGCTATGTTACTAAAAAATATCTTAAAAATGTATCTTGAGTTTGAGAAGCAGTGCCTAAGTGCGATCAGACAGACATTTTTCTAATTCTTAAAAGCTTTATAGTACAACATTTGATTTCGGCAATTTCTTTGACAAAGACTTTGCGCATTTATTTGACATTTAAAAGTATTTGTCTAAAATTTTTACCGATTCCGCAAAAAAGTGCAAGTATTTCTAGAAAAAAAGAAGAAATACAAATCTTAGCAAAATTTTCTTAATAACTTATTTTAGCGGAAATTTATTACATTAACGAAAGCTGAAAAATTATACATCCTAAACCTAACAAAAATCACGTCTATCCTTAAACAGAGGTTCTATTGCTAAAACTCGTGTTTGGGAAAAAATTCTCGAAGAAAGTTATTGTGCCTAAAAGTATGCAAGGTTATTTCATAGTTTCAGCATTACCGGCAGAAATAACAGATTCTGACAGCAATGATGCCCTTAAACACACATAGTAGGTTATAGCTTTCGGTTTTTGTAATAAATAATTTAATTTAACAAGTTTTCTTCTTTGGAGTTTTAGCGATAGAGTTTCCCTTAACTCGCACTAGCTCTCAATCAAAATCCAAAACTTTTAAGTCGCCATCAAAATCAGAGACAACATCAAAAGCTTGCCAGACAAATTAAACACGCACTTGCACCTGGCTACGAAAAGTATGCACATCAGCACCTCACATACCCAAGAGGTCCCTCCCTAGCTTTAGCAGGGCTCAAAGGTAATTTTTGCGGCATTCCAACTCTGACGACTGGCTACCTCGTGTTGTACGCGTCAACTGTAAATAACTGTCACCCGTACCACCAAGCCATATGCCCATGGCAACACCATCATCAACATCATCGGCCTTACATACTAATGGCGCTGTAGTACTATTAATTGTACGCCTAACAGTTGTTAGTAACACCAGCGTATCGCGCTTTATGGTGGAACTGTGGCAATTGTAAGCAGACAAATTCAGATCGGTTGATGATGAGTGTAGTATCACTGGATTTTTATTGCTTTTAATATTTCTATTGTTGTTGTCAAACTTGTTATTATTATTATTGTTGTGGTTGTTCTTGCTGCGTTCAATGTGGTTTTCATTGAAGCCATAATATGACTGACATCGTTTGCTAAATTCATAGTTACTACTACAACTATAACTACGTACGACGGGCTGTAGTTCGAAATTACCTTGTGTTATCGCTAATGTTGCGGCAGGTGTATTATGTTGTTGTTGGTGTGCGGAGGATGTCGTTGCTTGTAGATTGAGTGAATTGTTTGTGGAACCAGAACCGGAACCTGTGCTGCCAACGCCAACCATTGACGTTGTGTTCATACCGCCGCCAGTCAAGGCATTGACGCTCGCTACTGGCTGATGTGGCGCTATGGCCATCGATATGCCGTTCGTGCTATTGGTTCCGTTCATTACATCACCCACGCCGCTGCCGCCCTTATGTGTGGCTTCCCATTCGATTAGGCGTTGCTTGAGAATGCGAATTTTCTCCTCTTTCTGTGTTAGGAAGATATAAAAAAGAGCAAAACTTACGTAAATATATTAAGAAAGTACACTAAGGCATAAAAACTAGTTATAGTACAACTATTTTAGACGTTTTTGGCTAGAGCCCACGTGAGGACTAAACAAATTGTTATTGTTTCCTTACCCTTTTCCTTCCCTCTCATTCTCAATTTCTCTATTTTTCCTTTTTTCCTTTTAGTATTCCCTTCTGATTTTTCCTTTACTTTTGTTTTATTTTATTTTATTTTTGATTATATTATTTTATATCATTTTATTTTATTTTATTTTATTTTATTTTATTTTTTATTTTGAAATATTTTTAAACTCTTATTTATTTATTTTAATTTTATTTTATTTTATTTGGTTTTATTTTATCTGATTTTATTTAATTTAATTTTGTTTTATATCATTTTATTTTATTTTTTTTTGTATTTAGAATTTTTTTTAAAATTTTTATTTATTTGTTTTAATTGTATTTTACTTTATTTTATTTAATTTAATTTTATTTTATTTGATTTTATTTTATTTGATTTTATTTTATTTTGTTTTATCTGATTTTATTTTATATCATTTTATTTTATTTTATTTTATTTTATTTTATTTTATTTTATTTTATTTTATTTTATTTGATTTTATTTTATTTTTGATTATATTATTTTATATCATTTTATTTTATTTTATTTTATTTTATTTTATTTTTTATTTTCAAATATTTTTAAATTCTTACTTATTTATTTTAATTTCATTTAATTTTATTTTATTTAATTTACTTTAATTTTATTTGATTTTATTTGATTTTATTTTATTTGATTTTATTTTATATCATTTTATGGTGATTGTTGTTGGAGCAAAGCTCGAATTTTTATGTTTGTTTGTTAATTGATATTAGTGGAAAAATTACAACGTTATGCACAGCGATGGTATGGGATGACATGTTTCGAAGTGCCCAGCTTCTCATCAGACGCCTTCTCGGACACTGAGATACGAACTCAAGTGTCTGCACCAAAGCCGTTGTTAGAGTACTCTAACAACTAAGCTATGATGCCCTGTAGCGTCACGATGCATTTTTCCTCTAATGTGCCATTTGCTTATTCCTTTTATACATTCTTTGGTACATATATTTTATATGTCAACTCAAGGAAAGTGTTCCACTGAAAGTGTTCGTGACGCTACAGGGCATCATAGCTTAGTTATTATATCATTTTATTTTATTTTATTTTTTATTTAGAATTTTTTTTTAATTTTTATTTATTTGTTTTAATTGTATTTTACTTTATTTAATTTAATTTAATTTTATTTTATTTGATTTTATTTATCTGATTTTATTTTATTTGATTTTATTTTATTTTGTTTTATCTGATTTTATTTTATATCATTTTATTTTATTTTATTTGATCTTATTTTATATCATTTTATTTTATTTTATTTTATTTTATTTTATTTTTTATTTCGAATTTTTTTTAAAATTTTTATTTATTTATTTTAATTTAATCTTATTTAATTTTATTTTATTTGATTTTATTTTATCTGATTTTTTTTATTTCATTTTATTTTATTTCATTTTGTTTTATTTTATTTGATTTTATTTTATTTTATTTTATTTTAGTTTATTTCATTTTATTTTACTTTATTTTATATTATTTTATTTTAATTGATTCGATTTTTTCATTTTATTTTTATTTTATTTTATTTTATTTTATTTTATTTTATTTTATTTTATTTTATTTTATTTTAATTTATTTGATTTGATTTTTAAAATTTAATTTTTATCTTATTTTATTTCATTTTGTTTTATTTTATTTTATTTTAGTTTTTTAATTTTGTTTTAAATTTATTTTATTTTGTTTTATTTTGTTTTATTTCATTTTGTTTTATTTGATTTGAATTTATTTTATTTAATATAATTTTATTTATTTTAATTTTATTTTGTTCTGCTTTACTTTTTTTACTTTATTTTATTTTATCTTATTTTATTTTATCTTAATTGATTTGATTCAAAGCAAATATTATTCAAAAAGATATAAGTATTAAATAAGTTTCAGTGCTTTAGTAGTCCAATAAAGCTTCCAGCAAACTCTAAGTGACCAAGCGAAATCAGCTGGGGTGATATTATTTAGGTTAGCTTACTCTCTCTCTCTCTCTCTTTCTCAATTAAAAGCAGTAACCTTAAATGTATTCTTTAATATTTGAAAATAAAATTGTGCTTTCATAAGAAAAAGACACAACAACAAGTTAAATTTTACATTCAATTTAATAAAGATTTTAAAGCTCTTAAAGTCAAGTCACTTTAGCTTCATTGCAGTAATTCACGTTTAGCAATAATTTTCCATTGCACTCAGTATCATATCCAACCTCCGGTTCGGCTGCATGTTCCACAATAGGAAATCGCTTTCCAAAGATTTTCGTCCAATAATCTACCAAAGCTTGACACATTTTGCGCTTTAATCTCGTATTTTTCATTTCTCATTGCTCCTCAGCTCTAACCACCCACAATTCTCTGTTGACAATTCTTATTGCGTTGCGCTTGTTGCACGTTTTAGTGTTGAGCAGCAGTACGCTATTGATTGCTAATGCACAAGCTGATCAGGTTACGTAAGAGTATTAACGGTCCCACGTTGCAGATTGCACTTGATGTTTGACAGGAAGACGATAAGAAAGCGAAAAATGTGCACCGAAATGTGCAAAAAAGGAAAAATCAAAGAAGCATGAAAGAAATATGAAAGAAATTGTCATTTGCCGCAAAATGGTGCAAGTAAATCGACTCAAATAAGAGGATAGAGGGAACGGAGCTAGTGTTTGAAGCTACCGCTCCTTGAATGGTTGATGTCGTCATTTGTTGGGTCTAGAAATGGATAATACAGCGCCTAGGAATAGAAGAAGGATATGCTGGCCGTGGTGTTGGAGGGCATGTGGTGAGGAGGAGATTATTGTTGCAGCGAGGTTCTTCAACATAATGTTTGTCTGAGCCTACTGATGAGACGAACTCTTTCAGAGAACATTCAGTAGAACAGATACATGATCTCTACCTTATATCGAAATAGGGTAAAGAAGGCGTCTTACAATTGTGAATTGTGAAACATTTTTTCATAAACAATTTTGATCATCCTGTACATTGAGATGGGTCGATTTTTTTTGGCTCGGCATGCATACCACCCTGTCTACAATGCATTCCAATATACAGGGTGATCAAAGCTTCTCAGAATAAATTTTCGCCTACTTGAATTTGATAAACAAAGATAGAATTAAACGAAGAAAATTTGAAAAAATAATTAAATTTTTGGTTCAACATTTCAACGGAAAGTTTGTTTTCACCAAAAATCCTAAAAAACAAAAAAAATTGTCCAATGGGATTTGTTTAAATATTTTCCTTTCCACGAGTAATGCAAGAGAAATTGCAATAAAGTGTTTGGATATTTCAATATCTACTTTATATAAAAATTATTTTTCCAACCACTGACTTTCCATTGGATTTCGATGGGAGGCTTTAAAAAAATTTTAACAACTTTCTTTCAGTTATTTATAAAAATAAAAATTATTTAATTTCTAAATTTTTTTTTTATCTAGTTTAGTTCAATTAGTTAAACACAAAATTATACAATTTTTATCACTGAAAAAAAAATTTTACATTTTGGTTTTACATTCCACGAAAAAAAACGTTCAGTGATTCAAATTTATTAATTTTGTGTTTAACTAATAGGAAGTTAAAAAAAATTTATAAAAAATGTTTTGGTCAAAATTCATAAAATTCATATTTTTGAAAATAGCATAAGAACGCTTTCTGAAGATTTCCGGATGTTTTAATCTCTTCAATCCCGCACCGAAAATACGCTCGAAAAATAATTGTTTATGACTTATTTTTAATAACTGGTGTCTGAAGAGTTTATTTCAAACAAAATTATTTTTGTTATTTTTATTTTTTATACTAAAAAACAGTTTTTCGAAATTTTAAATTTTTAATATAACTGCAAAATAAAACAAAATATTCTTATGTAATTCAAAGAAAAAGCTATTTTAAGGTTTTTCTATTAAAAATAAATAAATATATATTAAAAAAAGTAAAAGTGTTTAAGTGTACCCAAAAAAAATATTGACTCACTTGTGACAAAATATGATCCAATCTTGCATATTTCAGTCCATTTGAAAATATCGTATGAAATGAACGCGACAGAAGAAGTAAAGAGAGAAACTAAAAAAGTAGAAAAGCGAGCGAATATGTATCCAATAAATTGTTATATTGTTTGAGAAAAATAATGAAATATTGACAGTTATTTTACAAAGAAAACTTTTGTCCACATATGTGGACATTATACCCGAAGAGGTTAAATATATCGGAGGCACAATACAAAAAAATCTGAGTTCAAAATTTAATGGCGAACTTCAACTTTTTCGATTTTGAAGAATTTTAAATATTTTTTCCAATATTTTTTTTTTAAGAACTCGACTATAAAGTTAAAAAAAATTAGTAAAATATTGTTTGGCCAAAATTCAAACATTCACATTGTGAAAAAGCACAAAAAAAAACAAACAGGAGATCGTTAGATATATCAGAGGTATAACACATACACATTTTTTTAAATATTCATGACTATAAGCGAGCTCAAGGCCAAGAATAATAATTTTTATAAAAATTATTTTTGTTTTTAGTTTTTTTAAGTAATTTAATTAATTATTAAAAGCTTTTAATTCAATAGAATATTTTTTTATACCTCTAAGTACCTTCTTCGAAAAAAGTGCAAAAAATTTTTTTTTAAATGCGTTAGTTTCCGAAATATTGAAAAAATAAACTTTACTAAACAAGAAAAAAGGTTAAAATTTTGAAATTCCATAAGTTTTCAAAAAAAAAAAATTGAATTAATTTTCTCTTTGGAAGAACATCGTTAGATATATGATAAAAGGAAATTTCCAACCAGAGTTGATTAAAATCAATTCCAATTATCAGACGATTTTACCTTAATTTTTTTTTGGTTTATTTGACATGTTTGGCAAGTTTGTTGGGCTCAAGTCGATAATAATTATTATTCAAGTATTAATTTTTTTTTTGAATAGAGAAATTGAAAAAAAACAACAACCATATATAGGCAATAGTTACAATACTATTTCGGAAACAGCCATGACTTCTGTAATGAATTTGTAATTTTAAAAATTTTCCGTTAAAATATAGAATAATACTTGAATATAAATTATTGACAAACTGGCCTTGAACTCGTCATATTTACAAAATATAAATTTTTTTTTCTTAATTATCTGTTTATATAAAGCATCAAATAATATATAAGATAAGCGTATTTTCTTTTCACCCCACCCTATAAAACATTGAAGTAAACGTCAGATGTACATATGCTTTCCCGTTTTGACATGCTCATTGACAAAAGTGTTGGCTCATACAAGCGTGTGCTTGTGGCAAATCATTGCTTGTTGGTCATGAATGCGAGCACAAATACACAAACGCACACAGCCACTAACACATGTGTACAAATACAAATGATGACGAGTTGATTTTTACTTTACTGTTGGAATAACATTCCACTCCCATTGGAGTAATGCACACACCCATGCAGCCACAAATAGGCAGCGATTTCCATTGCAACCAGTTCCGGATTGCTACAATTCACTTCATCCTGCTGCAGAGCCCATACGCACACATACGCCCCTACTTGTTGTCACTTTTCGCCCGACCCGTTTTACTCTTTAAGCTTTTCATCATCCAACATTTCGCAAACAGTGACAACTCCCCATTGTGGCATGTAATTGCCGTTGCTTGCGGTGCAGTTGAAGTTACTGGAGCCAGACACACATGGCTGTTGCTGCGAGCTCGAACAGCCTTTAATTTTTCTCGTATTTCTCTTTTAGCAATTGCAACTGCTTTCAGCGCCATATAAAAGTTTGCCCACGCAAGCTGGTAGTGGGTTTATGTATGCGTATCTTGCGTGCGTTTGTGTCACTGTGTATTGGTGTGCTTTATGGAATTGCGTGTGCTTGTGCTTTTTACATGATGACACAGTGTAATCCATATTTGTCAATTCGCACCCTGATGAGCACTAAAAATATTGATTGTATGCTTTTTGCAGCAGCACACACATATCTACACACGACCACATATACTGATGTATAAAATAATCTGCAGCATCCCTGCAGTCAAACTAACTAGTTGTGAAGTACTTCTAAATTTTGAGAAGCAAGCCCATCAAGTCGGCCAGCTGTCTCTTCTCCAAGTACAAAGTTGGTATATTTTAACATTGCGCTGTAGTATCAGTTGCCAGATTTGGGAGAAAAATTTACCAGTCTTAAACTAGTTCAAAATAGACAAACAAATCTTTGGTTCAATTTTATTGGAAATTCTTAAGTGGAAATACATAGAAGAGGGCACAGGTTTGAAAAAATAGGTTCATTTTATTTAATTTTATTTTATTAAATTTTTTAAAATTTCTTTTCTCTTGTTTTCTTATTTTATTTTATTTTATGTTATTATATATTATTTAATTTAAGTTTTTAAATTTTATTTTATTTAATTCTGTTTCATTTTATTTTACTTTGTTTAATCAATTTTTTTAAATTAAATTAGTTTTATTTTATTTTATTTTATTTTATTTTATTTTATTGTATTTAATTGTATTTAATTAAATTAAATTTAATTTAATTTAATTAAATTTAATTTAACTTAATTTAATTTAGTTTAATTTAACTTATTTTACTTTAATTTAATTTAATTTAACTTATTTTAATCTAATTTGATTTTGTTTAATTTAATTTAATTTAATTTGATTTATTTTATTTTAAATTTAATTTAATTTTATTTAATTTAATTTATCTTTAGTTTTATTTTATTTTGCTTTATTTTATTTTAATTTTTTCATTTCATTTTACTTTATTTTATTTTATTTTATTTTAATAATTCCAAGTATTCATGAAACGAGCTCAAGGCCAAGAATAATAATTTTTCACTTTTTGAATTTTAATAATGTAATTTTAATTTATTTAACTTTTATTTTTTTAAATTTTATTTTATTACATTTTTTCAAATTTTTTTTCTCTTTTTTAATTTTTTTTATTTTATGTTATTTTAAATTATTTAATTAAATTTTTTTAATTTTATTTTATTCTGTTTCATTTTTTTTTTATTTTATATAATTAAATTTTTTATTTAATTATTATTTTTTAATTAAATTTATTTTATTTTATTTTACTTTATTTTATTAAACTTTTTCTTTGCTTTTAATTTATTTTGTTTTATTTTACTTTTACTTTTATTTTATTTTATTGTACTTTATTTCATTTTATTGTATTTTATTTTATTTTATTTTAATTTATTTTATTTTATTTTATTTTATGTTATTTTATTTTATTTTAATTTAGATTATTTTATTTTATTTTATTTTCTTGATTTTATTTTATATTATTTCATTTTATTTTATTTTATTTTATTGTGTTTTATTTTATGTTATTTTATTTTATTTTATTTTATTTTACTTTATTTTATTTTATTTTATTTTATTTTATTTTATTTTATTGTATTTAATTTAACTTAATTTAATTTAACTTATTTTACTTTAATTTACTTTAATTTAATTTAATTTAACTTATTTTAATTTAATTTGATTTTATTTAATTTAATTTAATTTAATTTGATTTAATTTATTTTTAATTTAATTTAATTTAATTTAATTTAATTTAATTTAATTTAATTTAATTTAATTTATCTTTAGTTTTATTTTATTTTATTTTAATTTTTTCATTTTATTTTACTTTATTTTATTTTATTTTACTTCATTTTATTTTATTGTATTTTATTTTATTTTATTTTATTTTATTTTATTTTATTTGATTTTATTTTATTTTACTTTATTTTATTTTATTTTATTTTATTTTGTTTTATTTTATTTTATTTTAATTTATTTTATTTTATTTTATGTTATTTTATTTTATTTTATTTTATTTTATTTTATTTTAATTTAGATTATTTTATTATATTTTATTTTATTTTCTTGATTTAATTTTATGTTATTTCATTTTATTTTATTTTGTTTTATTTTATTTTATTTTGTTTTATTTTATTTTATTTTATTTTATTTTATTTTATTTTATTTTATTGTATTTTATTTTATTTTATTTTATTTTATTTTATTTGATTTTATTTTATTATATTTTATTTTATTTTATTTTATTTTATTTTATTTTAATTTATTTTATTTCATTTTATTTTATTTTATTTTATTTTATTTTATTTTATTTTATTTTATTTTATTTTATTTAATTTTATTTTATTTTATTTTATTTTATCGTACCACCTTTAATTTTTTTAATTCTATTACGTATTGGCTCAGTATTCAGTTACAGTGCTGAATCCCACAATAATTGTAAACTAAGTACTGCACCACGGATGTTTTCCACTACTGGTTACAATCTCATTGCGGGTACTTTGCCCCCACACACGTCATCCCATCATTTCTTATTGCCAGCCGCATTCAAACTCGCAGTTGGTTCTCATAACTTTGCTTGTTGTTGGCCCAAATGTAATCAGCGCGAGCATGTTAGCAATACTTGTTTGTATCTGTAAGCACAATCAGTTCCTTGCGTATATTATATTGGCATTTGGTACGAATTTATTGATTGACTCTTGCTTGTGCCGTAATTATTTTTCGATTACGGGCAGGCGAAATTTATCTTTTAATTTAACTCGGCTGATTTTTTTAGTTTGTTTTTGTGATAAGTGTTTTTTGATTAATGTAATTATATTTATATGGGAAAAAGTTTTATTAAAGTTATTAGTTTGTTTGGAAAGCTAGATGATGGGAAAACCAACAACTGCTTGTGCTGCATCTGTGAGTTAAGTAAGTAATTACTCTTAAAAAGGGAATGATCATGTTGAAGTGGGTTGCTTATAAGAGATAAAAAAACAGACAATTTTTAGAAAAGGTTTTGTTGAGATGTGCCTGTATTTTAACTTTCCTTCTCAGCTAACGACAACGATCTAGACCATGGGGAGCATTAAAACTGATCTTCGGGAGATTCCACTCCCCATGATATTACCCCGTGTTATTTCGAAGGAACGTGGATGACTTCAATTCTCTTCGTGACATTTTTGGTTAAGACAGCTGGTATAGAGATCCGTATTAACTTCCCACTTGCAGTTTTTTCAAGGTCCGTTTGAAGCTGAGTCTGTTAAAATTACGAGCAAGAAGACAGTCGGACCTGTCTCGACTCCTTAGAAACGGCCGGTCGTACCAACATTTCTGTACAGTCAACATTCATTTGGGAAATACGGCGTTCAGATAAGCAGCTTAACCTACTAAAGTGACTTAAATGCAGAGACAGAGGATTCGGGGGATCAAATAAGCCGTTCATATTATAGCCGGGCTAGTGTCAATAGAAAGTGCTAATCCTGAAGCGTACAAAATTCATTCCGGAAACCACTGCCTCTATCCGTCATACTTTCCAAACATTCGTGGTATATTTTGCTATTACAACAGCAACAACGACAGTTCGAAATGCGATATATATCCCAAAAACGTAAGTATGTATTCAAACATCCTTAACGATCGATTTTTGCTGAATCAATGTTGTCTCTTTTCCCTAATATTCCCTGATATAATACCCCGAAAAATATTTTGAAGCCGTTCTCCCTTACCACTTTCAGTACCTTGCAAAGTCAAGGAAAAGGCTTAGCCAACGAAAAAACATTGAACCACTCTTCATCTTTTGGGGAATCTTCAGAACGACTACAAATCTAGGCTTGCAGAGGAAAGTGATATATGACCTAGTCAGTGATGAAATGGTGTGAAAGATGTATGTAAGAAATCTAGCTCCATTTATATGGATTCAGTTTGCTCGGAAGGCCGAAAGTCCTGGCCTAAAAGGAGACCACATCGGTTCAGTTGAGTAATGGATTGGGTATCAAATATTTTGGAAGAAAAATATATCATTCCATGCTTGTAATATTTAGAATTAGCTTAAAAGTAGTCTTCGTGATGGAAAAATTCAAGAAAAGCTGGGAGTCTAGATCAGTTCATCAACTTAAAGTTTACCTGTGATATCAGTCGTTGCAATTCCTCGTTTTCAGTTACCAGCTTCTGATAACGCTCCTCATCTTCTTTCGATATGCCTGAGTCTGGATTGTACTTTGATTCGGCTTTATCCTTGGGATGTCGTATCACTTCAATTACCTGTGGAGAAAAATGATTAAGTTTGTTTAAGTTTTAAAAAATAGAAAAGTAACACTATTATTTAGGAAAAATTGTGCATGCATTAGACACATATATATTAGGGTGGGATTATTTTTTTCGCTTAACATGCAGGTAGATTTTTTTTTTAATTTACAAATTTTTTTTGTTTGATAATTTTTTTGTTAATCATACTTGTTCTAGATTTTTTTGGAATTTTTATTTGTTCCAAAAAAAATTTGTTTTAATGAAAATTTTCCAACACACCCTAATACATATGTATATATGTGCATGTTTAGAAAATATCTCTCTCACCTTTGGCACAAATATCAACAGCATACTTATGAAACAACAAAATATCACAGCCAATGCAACAAATACAAATTTGGCGTCCTGTTGCGATGCAATGACCATGCCCACTGGTGCTGTGATTAAACACAGTACAGCCACATTATAAATGCTCATGCCCACATAACGGGAATCGTTAATTTGTTTCACTTTTATGGAGCGCGTTTCATAGGCCAGAAAGAGTCCGAATATAAGTATGAGACCCTTAAAACCATAAATGAGACCTGGTAGAGTGAGAAAAAAAAAAAAGAAGAAAAAAAGTTAAAATCGAAAAAATAAATTTTATGAACTTCAATATAATTTTTTTTTCTCTTTAGTCAAATAATAGCTTTTTGTAAATGCACACTTTTTTGTAAAAATTTAAAATTTTTACCAACATTTTTTTTATTAATAAGTTTTTTTTTTTAATTTTGTCTTTTATTTCAGTTTTACTTACTCAACCACACGGAATTGTGTTCACTTTGACAGTGCTCCAACTCTGGACGTATTTTTATATCATCTGATGTCAATATAGGATCTTCGAGTGGGAATGTTTCAAGACTACGCTGTAGCGGATCAAAAATCTGCCATGCAAGTAATATAACTAAATCTACAGACAAGAGGCCAGAGACCATGGTGTAAAGTTTCCATGGTTCGACTTTTTTCTGTAAAGAAAAAATGGGGGAAAGTAAGATTAATAATAGGTTTAACATGTGATAAAAGGAAAGGAGGAAAAGAGCTGAACTATCTGTAAACTTTTTGGAAGACAGCATAACAATTTCGTTCTAAAGATGTAGCTCTCGATGGAAATTTTATAGAAATTAATGTTAAAAATTTATGCGACTAAAAGTATGCAGTCTCTCTTTTGATATCTCACTTATTGTATGAATCGTACGCCGACTGTTTCAGTTTTCTACGACTCTCAAGCCATGTAACTAAATGGTGCATGCTTTTAGGCGCACCCTACACAATTTTGAAAATTTTTGCGTACTAGACCATAACTTAAAGTATCCCTGCAAAAAATCGAGCGCCTCATCTCTGAAGAGGGTGGTCCGCGTTCAATACCTTTCGTCTACAGTGGGCTACAATTGATCCTCACTATTCCGTTAAGGCATAGTTTGGGATAAGTCGATTTTAATTTCTGTAGCCTACTTTTAGGTGTTGAAAGTAAACTTGTTCGACCGTACCCGTAAGGGAACAAAGGGTATCTGTCCGACACTAACCGTTTGGGTATGAAAGGGACCAATTAGTCTGTTCATAGGTCATAGGCTCAAACAAAAGGGATCACTCAAACCCATATAAAGGGATCAAAACTGGCATTGGTCGCAAGCTCCTTTGCGACTCATTCCGGATCCATCCTAGACTAATCGCATTTTTTGCAGGGTACAATGACGCATGTGGAATGTATAGCTATGAATATTGATATCGCCCTCTTTTGCTGGTGTCATGTCAGACAACGAAGAACACATTTCTGTTCTAGCTGCAGTAACCCTGCGGAGACTTAAGTTATACCTTTCGGCGAAAACTTTATGAACCAAAGCTTTTTTTAACTAAAATCAAAGGCGGATTTTAATTAACGGCTTAGCTGTAACTTTATCTAACCGATATGCGCCTAAAACTATGCAATGAAGTTCCTGCCTCTTGTATAGCTAGACTTGTCTCAAACCTCGCAGCAATTGGATACCTACCGAAGTCATGGGCAAAAAATAATTGATTCCCTGAATTTCAACTGTTTTACTAAAAATAAATTTAAATTCATAAAGCGGAACCGAGAAGAAACCCAAAATCGGAAATAACTTGAAAAAAATGAACCCGAAGAGTTAACTAATTCTAGCGAACCGAGAAGAAACCCAAAATCGGAAATAACTTGAAAAAAAAAAATACTTATTCTAGCGAACCGAAACGAACACGAAATCGAAACCAATCAGACAAAAAAAAAATCTGAAATGGCCGCCATACCGAAATTTTTTTGAAAAACGAAACTTAAGCTAGAACCAACACATTTTGCTGAATCGGAACTGGAACGAAACAGAAATTAAGATTAATTTCGAAACCAACACCAAACCTTAAACGAAATCGAGACTAATTTTGCAAAACAAAACCATATCTGAAAAGAAGAAGAAATAACTAAATTTAAACCGGACCCGAATGATTTCGCTAAGTCGAAAGTAGAGCGAACCAAAAAACTAAATTAGTTTCAAATGTTAAATAAAAATTAGAACGAATCCGGAATCGAAGCTAATTTGGGGGGAAAAAATCAAACCAATTCGAAAATGCTCCTAGCTCTAATTATTTTGAAGACCGAATTTTAGTAAAACGAATCCAACGAACAACGAACGAAAAGACAAAGGGAACAATGGGAAGGGACTCTAAATCGCAAATTACTTTACTGAACAGATTTTGAAAAAACGAAACCAAACTAGAGACGAAACCTGAACAGAAATTATTTTGATGAACGAAACTTGAACCGCAGCCGGATAGCACCCGAAACCGTAACTATTTGCGAAGAGCTAACCCAAAACTGGAACAAACCCAAAATAAAACCCAAATAAAAAAATTTAAGATAATCACAACAGAAACCGGAACTAAGCTGAATCTGGAACGAAACAGAAATCGTAATAAATTTCGAACACCGAAACCGAACCCAAAACGAAACCGAAGTTAGTTTGAACCAACAAAACTGAAAAACTTTTAAATCAAAAACGAAAACTGGAACAAGCCGAGAACGGAACGATTCCGAAACCATTTCAATGCCATTTTGTTTTAGAAGCTTAGACTGAAGCACATCGGCACAACTAGTATAAGATAAAGTTTCTATTGCTGGTTCTTCGTTATACGGCTCCATGTTCGCTAAATATATTTGAACAGGTATTTGACAATGAACCGCATAGATAAATTCACTTAGAGGAACTAATTCCCACACATTCCTTCACATTTAAATCTTCTTTTATATCTATTTTGTATGTAAGCGAATTTCCGTTTTTTTATTATATCCAACTATTTGTAAATATGCAGTCAGGGATTATGGGGATAATCAAGCTTGTATATATGTACGTGCCTTCACAATTTCTTGTATTACACCCAAGTCTTACTACATAATTAAAAATGTTTGTAATTAGCACAGCTATAATATTGCTCATACGACCCTGTTGTAGTTCGTACAGATTAATTAGTTTACAGAGTCAACAGCAGCATTATCTATGGTCCGTAGCATATAAGCTATTGTGAATGTACATTAGACTGGACAAAAAAAAAAATATTAGCGTTTTTGACTAATTTTGCAAAGTCAAACGTAAAATTGGATAGCCATACTGATGTTTAAAGCTTGATTAGTCTGCAGCGGCCCATATGAAGAAAATTTTTACTTAGAACTTTTTTGTTATTATGATTGGAAATTCAATTCCCTACAAGACAGTATACAGGAAAATTTTGTTACTTCAATGGTTTAGGTAAACAGATGATCAATACTAAAAAATCCAAGCGAACAATGATATATCACTAAAAACTAAATTGAAGTCATGAAACTATGTCAGTATCTTCTTTTTTTTTGTTATCGTGAAAAACAATATCATTACTAAAACATTTTTTTTGGCCCAGTCTAATGTGTACAAATGCGTATTGTTGTATGAACTGCTTGGTAATTTTACCTGTTACTGCATTGGTTGGGTTGGCTATAGTATATATTGTACTTATAACAAGGCTAATGTGTGTTCAACAACTATGTCCATACCCTGTAGGGAGGTCAGTAACTAGTGAGAATAATTTCTAGTTCAGAACTAGGGATAAAGTGGATAATAAGAACTAGTGATGTAGTAACTAGATTTTCACTAGTTCAAAACCGGCAGGTGTGTAATTAAAATTAATAAATATAATAATATATATAAATATAATAAAAAAAATAATTAAAATCATAAAAAATTTAGCAGTTGGTACGATTCGAACTGACGCGTCCCCCATCCGAGTCGAGTGCTCTCTACCCACTCGGCTACGACTCACGCAACAATAGTATGAAAAAGGCTACACATGTCTTCATTATGATAGAATGGTTTCAAATGTAGGCTCAAATTATTAGCCATGCATAAACTAACCGCAATGGTGTGGAGGTAGTGTTGCTGGACTATCACACCGAAGGTCTAAGGTCTAAGGTTCGAGTGGAAAGGTAACATCAAAAGTGGTTTGAAAAAGCTTTTCAAAACGGGGGTCGCGACGGTAGGCAGCCATTTGGCAATAACTTGTTGTTGTTGTTGTGGTAACGACAAAAACACTCCCCGAAGGTTTTGGGGAGTGTTGTCGAATTAACAGTCCTTGGCCGGATTTGAACCCGGTACGCTCCGGTACTCCCTTGCGGTACTGCCCGACTGTTGTGGTAGCGATTTATGACCAGTGAAACCTTCTAGGTAATGTCACCCCTCCTTCCGTAAGGAAGGATAATATGGGTAATGAGAGGTGAGAGGCATCATATCCTTAGATCAACCATCGAGTTGCACGTCAGTACCTGTGCATATTAGTCGCCTCTTACGAGCGGTATGCCTACCTCGGGCATATTCTAAACCCGTAACCGGCAGGGGCAAACAGTCTCCGAGTGTAGTTCTACCATGGAAGGCTTCGCCAAATATTTTTTATTTTAATTCTAAACTAACTACATCCAAACTGAAGAATTTGGAAATAGTTCAGAACTAGAGCAATTTTAGCAATAAAGAAACTACATCCCAACTGTTGAATTTTAAACTAGTTCGGAACTATCGAAAAGGTAATGCAGTGGGGACAATTTCCATCGCCTAGGACATCGCCATGTTAAATTCGCCAGTTGATTACATGTGAAAGAGATTGAAGGCGAACTATTTGTAGTTCGAAACGCACTAGACGCGCACCAGTTCAGAACTAGAGATTTTCCCCACAGGGTATGTATATAACTATGTATGTGTGTTGATATAATTGTATAACAAAGTGCGAGTCAGTCAAGCCATCATACGCATGCCAATTTATAGTTACACAATAAGGTAGTTAGTTGGCTTTTATGCAGGTGCATTCACTTCACGTACTTTCATAAAGTATATAAATTAATATATATACCTACACACACACAGTGCTGTAAATAATTATGAATACTTTCTAACTGTAAGCATTGTGTAAATGTTTTCAATGTTAATTTATTTGAAGATATAAACTAAACTTTTTATAAATTTCTAGAACGAATTTTCATAAATCCTTTAACGCAATAAGTGAAATGCAGAAATAATAAATGACTAGCAAGGGTTTTAAATTTGGAAATTGAATTCTTTTATTTTTTCTCAAAAATTAGAAAAAGTTTAACTCATAAGCTCCGAAAACTACTTATAATCATAAACCAGGGAGCGTCAGGTTTCATTTATGTATTTCCTTTAGACATTTATTTTTTCAAATTATATTTTCAGCTTGTTTATATTTGTAATTACAATGCCATTTATATTCTGTTTAAAATGTTTCAGTAGCATTATGACCTAATTTGCATAATATCTGTGACAATAGGCGGGGGAAGCCAAATTTGAATTTAGTCAAAATTGAGTTAATACCACCACTGAATGCTCCGCAATAAGGTCTGTAAAAATACAAATTTTTATTGATCTAGCTCCAAAAATGAAGATTCTATAAGCCAAAAAGTAAACACCCAATGCCGGTTTTAGGTTTTCTCGAATTTGCGATAGCAACCGAACTCTATCACCTTCAATCATTGAATAACATTTTATTTTGTTTTGTAGTAATAGCCAAACTAAAAAATTATTTCCAAAATAATGAGGATTTCAAAATAAGCTAGAAAAAAACATATTGCTTTAATAGAAAAATACTGGTATAAGTTGAAATTAGAAAAAAGCGAAGTAGCTCATTTTGTTCCATATCTTCTAAAAATATTAATTTTAATTTGAAAATCAAATAATAATCTAAAGTACCACTTATTTACTCCCGTTTAGTGTGATAATTTAAGTTGCTCTCAAATCACTGATTTCAGGTAACGACATGACTTTGCCTGTTTTTGCTTAATGCCACAGAATTTTTTTTATACTCAGATCAATAATTTGAATTTTCATGGTTTTTGATTTGGAGATGTGAAGTCTGTCATTGTTGCTTGAATTTGCAATAACAGCCAAATTTTATTTAAAAAAGAAATTATGTTGTTTTGTAATTACAACCAAAGTTAAACTAAGCTTTGAAAAAAATCACAAAAAATACTGACTGATATATAAAAAATTCAAAATAAAAATTTGCTGAAAAAAAAGAAGAGTGCTTATTTTGTGACGTAACAGCTAAAGTCGAGTTAGCTCAAAATTGTGTTATTACAAGAATGTGTTCTCAATACTCAGATCTATTCCTTGCAAAAAAGTGATTAGTCTAGGATGAAGCCGGAATGAGTGGTAAAGGAGCATGCGAGGTGATCCCTTTAGTTGGTGCCTTTCATGCCCAAAAAGGTAATGTCGGACAGATTCTCTTTGTTCCTTTCTACACCTAAAAGTAGGCTACAGAAATTAAAATCGACTATGCCTATAACGCAGTAGTTGGGATCAATTGTAGCCCCCTGTAGACGAAAGATATCACCGGAATCACTCTCTTTAGCGTTCAGTCGCACGATTTTTTGCATGGTTATTAGACAAATTTATACGATTGAAAATTTTATATGCCAGCAAGCAAAATATTTCTATTCTAAATTTGTAATAATAATCTTACTCAATGTGAAAGCGAACTTTAGTTAAGTTTAGTAAAGTTCTGCTGATGTTGACGAATATGCAAAACAACTTGACTTATGTTTATATTGTTGTTGTTTTAGGGTTCCGTTAGAGAGGTAGGTTTTCGAAAGTTTTCGGCTCCATTTCAGGATTATCAGGTGATTGTTGATTCCAAAAACAGTTTCGAAAATATCATCCAGAATTGCTTTCGAAAAGACTGAAAAATGATGCCGGAAAACAACCGATAACAGCAGCGAAATGATACCGAAAAGATTCCGAAAATAACCAAAAATGGTCTTAAAAACAATTCTGTAATGATCCTGCAATAATCGGGAAGTGATATCGAAAACCAGCCTGAAATTATCCTCAAGGATTCCCAAAATGGTCCTAAAAAGTTAAGAAAAAAATTTCGAAAGGATCCCCCAAAAGTCCTGAAAACGATGCTGAATTAAATTTTTTTTTAATTAAAATGACAGATTTGAGGGAAACCCGAAGTTTTCATGAGTAATTTTGAATTGAAATTTTTTGAATCTTATTCGACAACTTTAGGTTTATACCAGCATGCTTGGTTTATGATCTTTTGCCAGTGTATGAAATGTAAACGTACCTTGATAAATGTCAGAGGAACTGTAAAAACAATAAATAATAAAAAAATTTTGACAAAAAATAACAAAGAAGTCATGGAAACTAATATGCTGTTAATAGCTGAATTTAAACCTAACTCGACTTTGCCGCTAATTGCTTGTTGCCAAGAATATTTATAACCCATTTATTAAATAAAGCAAATTTTAAACTAAACTGAAAAATAAGTGTGTCTATTTCGCAACACTGTATATATGTATATATGTATGTATGTATTCACGCACACACTACGGAGTTAACCCAATTTGTCGCACCATCATAAAACCCACAAGGGCCTATTAAATGATTACAAATGTACCATTCAATGGATGAATATATTTCTGTTTGCACGTTGTTATATAAGCGCATGAATGGAAGCATAGTTTTAATAAATTTCTCTATGTTTGTGTGCATTCGTGTGTGCTCCCCATGTGCCTAGTTATGACCTCTAATTGCAGTGGCATTGCATGGCCATTGTTACGATTCAATTGAGCCTATCTTTTGTTCCTGCTTTGATTTGTATGCAAGTGGCATCATCATTCGTGCCTGTGCGTGTAGGGTTGCCGCTCGTTAGCTGTATTTGATATTGTTTCAAAGAAATTGCAAGTTATTTTAGTTTTAAATTCTATTTCGATTGAAACCGCGTGCGTTGAGTTGGTTGCTTTCGCAAGAAAATTGCGCTTATTAGCGAGTTAATTTCAATTGTAGGTATTATTGTTGTTGTATGGTTAGTGAAATGATTGGGTATGGAATTTATGCTTATTAAGATATCTAAATCAATATAAGCTGGTTACTTGTCCTCGAAACCGGCAGAGGAGAGACAAGGTCCTTTAGATGGTTATCTTGAATATGGAAATATTAATAGATGGCCAACACGGTACCGAGTATGTTTGAGATACATGAGCTGCGAAAACCTCACTACCCCGTTTTTGATTGTTTTTTGCATAGAACTGCAACTACTAAATACGTTCGCCTAAAAATATGCACCCCGTGACTTGTCGCACATCTTGCTGACAGATTCCCTTTGTTTCTTTCTACACCTAAAAGTAGGCTACAGAAATTAAAATCGACTGCTGTGAAAAGAACTAACTCTCGTCTGGAACAAACAGTTTCCTTTTATTACTGGCCTCGATGTTTCTTTATAAGCAGTTTGAGACTTGATATTCTTGTTGCTTGCCGCAGTGGAGTTTGACTAGTTCAGCTTTAGTAATGCGTTTATAGACCGAGTGTTTTGGAAAAAGGTAAACTCAAATACTGACTGAATGGATCTAAATTGAATGATGTTGAAATTAAAGCTTTTATTTATGGACTGAAATTCAAGGAAGCGAAAGTATGCAGCATTTAGTGTTATAACTGCCTATCTTTTTCATTACAACAATATCACAATACTTTTCTCCTGAATACCAACACTAACTTCTATTAATTGAATTTGTAAGGCAAAAACCAAGTGCCTAAAAGTACGCAAGCTATAAAACTTTACATCTAAAGGGAAGCCAATTTTAACATGGTCAAAAAGTGACGCACGCCCAATAAAGTTACCCACTTTTTATAAATTTGTTTACCCATTGATGGTTAGCAGCTTGGACTCATGCTGACATAAGCAGCTGATCAGCTCCAGCACTATGATAAACATTTACCTAAGTATTGCATACTTTTAGGCGAACCTAGTATTATAAGGGTAAATTGTGGCCTAATCCGCTTACACTGAAGTTTTAATAAATTTAGTTGGTTTGTGAAAATTTAAATAAATTTTTAATTAGTATTTTTTTCTGAAAATATTACAAATATATGCAATTAGCTGGTATGCAGGAATGTAAGTAATTTAACAACAACAAAAATAACAACCAAATAAGCTGACTTGGCTACTTTATTGCACTTTTTAATATTAATTATCAGATAATTAAACGCATTATGAACACGTTAATTATAAACTGCGTATTATGTAAACAAAGATAAATGCAGGGCATCAAAACGTAAAAATATGTTCAAAATAATAACGACGGCACGCGCACTCATGTTGTATCTTTTGTTGTCTTTTTTTTACCTTATTTCGTTGTTTGCTCAGTGCGATACATCACAACATGATTTATTAATTTATTACCTTAAAAACCACACATACACGCATGAGAGTATAAAAATAAAGGTCATAATTACTCATACATATAAACAAGCAAAAAATTTATTATTGTACAAAAAAAAAAGTCCAAACATATTTGTGTGTTATGCAGCATAAAACCGAAAAATTAAAAAAAAAAAAAAATTTATTTTCACTCAAACAACACTTAACGCAGCTGATGTGCGCTCGCTAATTGGCAAATCTTGTTAGTGGTTGGTTTGTATATAAAATTTCGTAAGCTACGTATAAGGGTGAGCGAGTGTGTAACCCTAATAGGAGCATTGAATACCCTGCTTTAAATAAGGTTAAGTCACTTTGCGGTTAAGCGTGATCGGAATCATTTTGTATGGGTACTACACGGGTGACGATAACTATAGTCGATAGTTAGTATTTGAATGAATAATTATGTTAAATCACACACTTTGCTAAAAAACTATATAATAGTCCACAAAAATAGCGATAAGATTAGAAATATCGATTAGCAGCAGAACAATTTTTAAAATCGATTAAAACTGGAAACATTTTATGTAATTAGATAACATTCATTTAAGTAGATTATAATCGATTAGCGTTAATAAAATGATTAAAATAATTTAAATTTGTTTAAAAACGATTAATGCGACATTGATAAAGAAAGTCGATAGTGTAGCACTAACACCGGATATCTAACAAAATCGAAAGAAAATTAAAATAAATCGGTAATAATACACATCAAACGTTAAGAACAGAAAAACTAAAGATAGACAAACCCAAGTAAAATTAGTAAACTCAATTCAAATTGGGAAAAATTTAAATCGATTAACGTTGACAAAATCGATTAAAAAAGATAAAATTATGTTAAAGTTGATAAAGGTAGCATTCATAAAAAACTCTAGAAAATATCCCCCCAACTTGAAAAAAAAAAACGAAATGGTAAAAAGTTCATAGACAACTAGAAAAGTCGATACTGTAGCATTGACATCGAACAACAAGCAAAATCGATATCAAAAATATACAAAACAAGGAAAGCGAAATAATTTGTACGATTCCATGGGCATATTAATACAAACTATAATAGAGCAGGCATTGATCTTAAATATAAAAAATGAAAAAGTCGATAAAAATTTGTTAAAACCTTCAAAGTTTGTAACATCCTCTTGAATATGTAAAAACTTATCGATGAAATGAAAAATCCAATAATAATCGATTCAAATCCATTATTAAATTTATAGAACGCATGCCAAAATCGTAGAAATTTGAACAAACCCTTTTATATACATAAAAATTTATCGAAGTCGATAAGTGTTGTTTTGATGAGAAAAAAACATAGGTTTTAAAAAAAGTCGATAACAAAACACAGTGAGTAGAATCGCTAAATTTAGACAAAATATAAAAAATTAATCAGAAATTAAGGCAAAACTGGACAACGGTGAAAATTTTTGAAATTTAAATCGACTGAAGTGTCTAAAAATTTTTGGAAATCGAGAAAACCTGATAAACTCGATAAAAATAAGGAAAAAAGGAATTTTTTAAGTCCAACAACAAAAAAAAACTATTTGTGAGATTCAAGAAAATGTACTGGGCTGCAAAACATATTCTATAAAAGTCGATAATAAAAACAAAATGGATTAAGTCGATAAATTTAGATATATATTAACAAAACTAATCGATAGGTAAGATAGATTAATAAATGTGTGGAAAAATTTTGGTGTTTAAACTGTTGCATACATATTTAAAAACGAAAAAAAAAAAAATTTACAATGTATTACTTTTTATTTCTGATTTTTCCAATCGTTTTATTAAGGGTAAGGATTCATTTTTAATCTAATCTGGCAACCCTGTGGAATAATTTTTAAGTCAAAGCGGAGCCAAAAATAAATTTTTGCTATGCAAGATTTTACTATTAGTGTTTATATTTTATTTTATTTAATTAATTTTTTTTAGTTAATTTTTCTGTGCTTATTATTTAGAATTTTTTATTTTATTTTTATTAGTGCACCGAATAGAAATCTTTCGCAAATCAAACTGCAACTTTTCAGAAAACCGATAATTTTCTTTAAAAATTAGATTTTCACAATTTATTGAGTAATCTATTTTCCAGACTAAAGAACATATCCCTCTGCGAGTAAAAATTTTTCGTATAACAATCGAAGTTTTGTAGCACAATCTATGTATTTCCTTAAAAAGCGATTTTTCTAACTTGCAAGGTAATAAATTTCTCCGATTTGAGGTCACATCCAATTTCGAATAAAAATTTTACGTATAAAAATTGAACAAACATTGATTATTTTACTTAAAAGTCGATACTGGAAAATTATTCAATAATCGAGTTTTTCGACTAGCGGTCACATCCCCATGTGATCTAAGATGTTTTCACCACTGGGTATTTATGTGCCAGTAGTTCGCATTTGTTTATTGATTGCTTGGAAAAACCCTTGACCACAGCTAGGCAAATAAATTTTTTTTTAAAAAGTTCAAAAGTATTGACCAAAATTAAAATTGTTTAAGCTGTTTAGTTAGTTTCAATTTTCATTCTGCGCTGAGATCGTTCAGTTTATTTATTGATGAGTTGAATATTTGTACGTTAAATTTGTGACGCTGCTTTAAAAGTGGTAAAAACACTTCACTTTTATTAAATAGAGAAAAAATTAAATAAAGAATTTATATTTATGAAATATCTATAAAATATGTTTTATTAAAAATACATTTTTTTACTGCTTCTTTTTTTTTTTTTGTACCAACAATTTTTGTTGAAATTTTCATTAAGAAATTTTTTTGTAGGAAATTCAATTTCTTGCAAAACTGTTATTAGCTTAATTTTTTTACCTCAATAATTCCACAGTTTCAAAGCATAAATTAGATCAATCTTAAAAAAAGTACTCTAGCAATGATAATTAATATTTAGGGCTGGAACTTAAAAAAAAACCCTTTTTTTGGGTCTAATCTAATATTTAGTATTTATTTACCTTTGGATTTGTTTTCGCTTTTGTTGTAAAACGGTGCACACGCCAAACTTTGCTGAACATTGCGCCGTAGGCTAATGTAAAGCCGGTGGATAATAGCCAAGCGCGCGCTTGGCATACCTGTGAAAGAAGAAAGAAAAACTTGTTTGAGCAAGGCACAGGTAAAGGCTGAAGTTTCTTGTGCCACGGGATTTGACTGAATATGTTGTTTTCACCAAATTCCATCCTATCAAAACACAGCTAAAAGAACCCGATTATTAATAATCCCAAAAAGAAAAACTCGGCAGTCTTTGGTCTGCCACCAAATTGTGCCATATCCCTTTCTCATGCGTCACTTTTTATTCCTCTGCACCATCCTCAACTTCTTTCCTCTGCCGAAATAAAAATACCCCTATATCCCTGTGCTAAAAGCATAGAATATTTTAAAACTTGAACTGGGAAAATCGGCCTTTTGATTGGCTGATTAGCGCTCACGAAAATTGGGGTTTTATTTTATATTTATAAAAAGAAGATTTTATTTATTAATAGATCTGGTACGATTTCTGCAATCTAAATATTAAAATGACAAATTCCTGCCATACGAGAACATAGCGGTATTTTTGGACTCATATATTTATATAAGAAGAAGTAGAGGAAGTGAACAGAATTGAGAGCTGAAAAAGTAAAATAATTCGGACAGCAAAACTTTTGCCGGGTCTACAAGTACCTTTTAATAATTTGACTTTAGAAATTATTTCCAAAAAGAAGTTGTAAAAAGTCGTTCGTATCTTGATAAAATGTAAAATATATTACCTAAAACTAGTTGCATAAATCAGGGATTTCCAACACTAATCCCAGTGTGGCTGTGAAATTTTTTTGAAAATCATAAAGATATTTTCTACTTGGCACAATAGCATTTGAACTTCGTTGGGTGCGCAAAAAAAAAATTTTATTGAAAATTTTAAGCTAAAATACAAAGCAAGTTTCTTACTTACCCTTGGGTACTCATCTGGAGTAACAAATCGTCCATCCATACCCAACAGTATGATTGATGCGAGACATATCATGACGCCAAATAGCATGATGGTGTTACATACAGGATGTGATGATTGTATTACTCTGAAAAGAGGAAGAAGAAAACGCCAAACTTAATGTTTACATCGAACTACGGGCGGACTTAAAGATGTATAGGGGTGCATCGTCGACTGGAACCCTATAGTGTAATAAGCGAAATTACATAGTGAGTGGGAAATATGCTCCTACTACCTAGTTGCATCGTTAAGTTGTGGTTTGCTGTCAGAAATAAATAGCGAGAGAGGAGTTGTTTCCTTGGGTTGATCTAGTTTTCTTCATTTCATTTTATTTTATTTCTGTCTTTCTGTAGACAGTCTCCGTACTATTGTTTAGCATCACTTTTCCACCAGAGCATATAAAAACAATAGGCTTTCTATCCAATCCCATCAAACCGGCTTCCTACCCGCTAATGCTTTAATATTTCCTACTGGGTACATTGCGTACAGTGCCTGCATTTGTATGTTGCAGCTGCTTTCCTACAGGCAAATACCGTAATTACTTAAGTAAATATTAAACATTTCCATAACAATAATAAATTACACGAGGGATCCTGCTCATCCCTATTTTAAATATTCGAACATACACGCAAGTAAATAACTACAATATTAACACACACCAGAAGTTTGGCGCTACTCTTGCGACACGGCACACCCTTACTACAACGCAAACGCATCACATTTACTTTACCAGAGCATTTATCAACAACCGTTAATCCGTTCGTTGGCTCCAGCCTTTCGTCAGCTCTTTTTAGCATTTTTTTATTATTATTACTCACACTCAGTAGGGTCTGGTAGCCCATTTCGCTAAGCTCCCGCATCCACGGCTTCAATAAACTTAGCGCTGAGTTTATTATTAACTGTTGCTG
This sequence comes from Merzomyia westermanni, assembly GCA_949987695.1. Classification (NCBI taxonomy): domain Eukaryota; kingdom Metazoa; phylum Arthropoda; class Insecta; order Diptera; family Tephritidae; genus Merzomyia; species Merzomyia westermanni. The sequence goes on from OX465289.1 coordinate 194,949,677, forward strand.
AAGCTACATTGTTGGGTAGTCACTTTGTATATTTTTTCTTTTTATTTCCATTATTACCTACTTTTACCTGTATTGCGTATGCTGCAAGTTATTTTCTGCATTTTCCTTGTCATTATTTTTACATTAAAAAACGAAAGAGTGTGTGTGCATTCATGTGTTTGTATTGTGGTGCAGAGCGCGACATATTTGCGGCTTACCAAAGTTAATATTTATTTTAAATTAAGGTTAATATTTTAATGCAAACTTTGTCGGTTGAACTGCTGTGGTTAAAAATGTTGCAAAACGATTCGCGATGGTTTCCACCAAGATTCGCTGCCTGCATATTACAAAACAAAATAAAATAAATTTAAATAAAATAAAACGAAAAAACATAATATAAAATAAAATAAAATAAAATAAAATGAAATGAAATAAAATAAAATAAAATAACACAAAATAAAATAAAATAAAATAAAATAAAATAAAATAAAATAAAATAAAATAAAATAAATTAAACCAAAATAAAATAAAATAATGAATACTTTAAAATAAAATAAAACAACACAAAATGAAATAAAACAAAATAAAATAAATGAAATAAAATAAAATAAAATAAAATAAAATAAAATAAAATGAAATAAAATAAAATAATATAAATTAAAATAAAATACATTAAGACAGCAATAATAAAAAAAAAAAATAAAAAAAATAAGATACAAAAAAAAATAAGTTAAATAAAATAAAATAAAATAAAATAAAATAAAATAAGATAAAATAAAATGAAATAAAATAAAATAAAATAGAACAGAATAAAATAAAATAAAATTAAATAAAAAAAACAAAACAAAATAAAATAAAATGAAATAAAATAAAATAAACTAAAATAAAATAAAATAAAATAAAACAAAATAAAGTAAATTAAAATAAAATAAAATAAAATAGAATAAAATAAAATAAAATAAAATGAAATAATATAAATTAAAATAAAATACATTAAGACAGCAATAATAAAAAAAAAAAAATAAAAAAAATAAGATACAAAAAAAAATAAGTTAAATAAAATAAAATAAAATAAAATAAAATAAAATAAAATAAAATAAAATAAGATAAAATAAAATGAAATAAAATAAAATAAAATAGAACAGAATAAAATAAAATAAAATTAAATAAAAAAAACAAAACAAAATAAAATAAAATGAAATAAAATAAAATAAACTAAAATAAAATAAAATAA